>LPNX010423444.1:59144-95824 GCA_001517045.1 Pseudotsuga menziesii
GACATTTTCCGATATTTTCGCCGTTGCTGCTGATAAGTTTCATTCCGGACTCCAGCAATATATTCGTCGACACGATATATGCAACTTTGCTACCAATCCTCAAAACAAGTCTGTATGATTTATCCAAAGTTTAATCATCAATTCTTCTTTATACTACCAATACCAATCCAACATACATATTCTACCAATCCTCAAAACAAGCCTGTATGATTTATCCGAAGTTTAATCATCAATTCTTCTTTATACTACCAATACCAATCGTAGCTGTAAGATTTTTCGAAAGTTTAATCATCAATTCTTCCTTATACTACCAATACAAGCCTTCCTCAAAACAATTCTTCTTTATACTACCAATACCAATCGTCAAAACAAGCCTGTAAGATTTTTCGAAAGTTTAATCATCAATTCTTCCTTATACTACCAATACAAGCCTTCCTCAAAACAAGCCTGTAGGATTTATCTAAAGTTTAATCATCAATTCTTCCTTGGCAAATGGCAAATGCATTCGCCACTCTACATTCTAGATATGCTATGATGCAATCGAAACGTAATATTTATTTCCTTGGTCTAACATACTTTGTGTTTCTATTCCATAATATTTCCTTATGAATGGAATGTTATTATTGATTATTATTTTATGGAATGTTATTATTGATTATTATTTTTTGTTTGGCTTTATTGTTATTTCCTTCATCTAACATACTTCGGATTTCTATTTCCATCTATATAGAATGATTGATTATTATATTTTGTTTAGCTTTATTTGATTATTATTTTTTGTTTAGCTTTATTTGCTCAACATATGAACCTTTCATAACTTTTTTAAAGTATTTTCATCCCATGGAATGATTGCTATTTCTTTTGGACTCATTTATTAATATTGGGACTTTAATTTCCTCCATTTCTATTTCTTTTGGACTCATTTACTAATATTGGGACTTTAATTTCCTCACACCCTTTTTATAGAACAAAAGTAATTCTCTACTCACTTATAAGCAAGGCATTTTCAACTTCATCTTGTTGCATATGAATTAGTTTTCTACTCATAAGCAAGGCATTTTCAACTTCATCTCGTTGCATTTTCAACTTCATCTCGTTGCATATGAATTAGTTTTCTACTCATTTTCAACTTCATCTCGTTGCATATGAATTAGTTTTCTACTCATAAGCAAGGCATCTTCAATTTCATCTTGTTGCATATAGATGAAATAGTTCTTTTTTACATCTTGTTTCATATATATGAAGTAGCTTTCTTTTATGTGAGAGGAGTTTCATAATCTTATTTTGATTTTAATATTTGTTTGTGCTTATTATAATTAAAATGGATATATAAGAATGATTTTTGTTTATATTATATAATTAGATATATATAAAAATTATTTTTGCTTATTTTATAAAATTAAAATAAATATATATAAAAATGATTTTTGTTTATGTTATATATAGCAATAGAATATATTCTAAAATTTGTCAAACCTCATTCAAGATGGAGAAATCCTCTAACACTTGCCTTAATTATAGGCAAGCAATCTTCAACCTATTTAGAAAATCCCCTCCTTTGCCTATTGCTAACTACATCCTTGATATTTTGTCTCATAATTTTGCCACATTCAAAGCTATAGAGAAAGTGAAAACCTAATATTACCATAATCATTAATTAAACCTTAATTAAGTCACATAAACAAACATCTAATAATTTTGTCACTTTTAAGCTATGATGTTGCCACATTCAAAGACCATCGTCATTAATTAAACCTTAATTAAGTCACATAAACAAACATCTAATAATTCTGCCACTTTTAAGCTTTGATGTTGCCACATTCAAAGCTAAAGAGAAACTTAATATTACCATGGCCTATTAATTAAGCTTTAATTAAATCACATAAACAAACATAACAACTTTCTTTTCAAAACATTGAAAAAATTACATTTGCAACTTTCCATTCAAAACATTAGAGAATTTACAAGAAGATAAAAATATAATTTATAATTACAACTTTCCTTTCAAAACATTGGAAAATGATTTTACAACAAGATTAAAATGGTATTTTATTTGATACCTTATACATTATATAGTATTATTATTATTAGTCGTTTTAGTGTTATATTTTGATCGAGTATTTTTATTTATTATGGTCATTATCTATGTGATTTTTCTATGATCTTAAATTTTATTTTAAAACTTGCATTTTTATATTTATGATTTTGTTCATTCTTTTTTAATATGAACATATTAAAAGATATAAATAAATGATTTACTATTTCTTTTTATTTTAGATTTTTTCAAATTTTAATATATTTTATATTTAACATTTCATTATATATGAACTCATTTTTTCATTATACATCAACTCATTTTGACTCATTTTGCTTTCATTTTGACTCATTTTGCTTTTAGAAATTTGTTTTAATTTAAATATATTATATGTTTTAATATATTCTATTTTTTTAGATTTGCTCTAGTATTAATATATTCTATGTTTAAAATTTCATTCAACATTAACTCATTTCATATCTTATTAGTATAGGAAATTAACTCATTTGCTCATTCCATATCTTATATCAACTCATTTTTTTTTTATACATCAACTCATTTTGTTTTTAGATTTGTTTTAATTTAAATATATTCTATGTTTTTAGACTTGCTCTAGTATTAATATATTCTATGTTTAAAATTTCATTCAACATTAACTTATTTAATATCAACATTAACTCATTTCATATCTTATTAACATAGGAAATTAACTCATTTGGTATCTTATTAGTATATGAAATACAAGAATTATAGTATTTTCATTTAAAATAATAATCAAAAGGTTTAAAAAAATATATAGTAATATTTAAAGGTTTAAAAAAAAATGTATAGTAATATGAAATTTAAAAATTACACTAAGGATTTGTTTCATTTAAAGGTTTTTAAAAAGAAAGTTATTTATATTTCATGGCAAATCTCCAATTTTAATTAACATGATATCATCATTACCTAAATATAAGTTTTATATATATATATATATTCATATTCATAGTGGAAAGACAACTTTATATTATATAATGTTGTGTCTGAATCATACATCAAGTTCAGCAAATACATAGCATTGAGTTAAACATTGAGCCAAACATCAAAACTCAAGTCTACAAAAATGGTAGCAAAATCGCCAAAAAGCCAATACAGCCCCGTCACATTAGAAGTCAAACTGGAACAGTCCATCAAGAGCAAACAACTCCAAAACCAAAAATATAATATCCATCCACATCTAAAAAGAAAGCAAGGCCACCAAGAAGACAAAAAAGATAAACTCAAAGCTAAAGCCCCTCTAAGACACCCTCTCTCTCTCTCTCTATATGCAAAGGTGTAGGATGAATAAATGATTTAATAGTCACCCAAGTCAAGGTGTAGGATGAATAAATGATTTAATAGTCACCCAAGTCAAGGTGTAGGATGAATAAATGATTTAATAGTAACCCAAGTCAATTGTAATAAGCATAAGCATATGTTTTGTGAATAAGACTCATTAAAAGCATGTTTGAAAGGTGAAAGGTGTAGGCATGGTATATAACACTTTAGACTCAATTGTAGAGTACAACATGGGCGGGCCTAATGGTTAAGAGCATGTGTTTAATTCTTCTCACGTATCAAAATAGTAATATCCACTTCCACTTTATTTTATTAAAAAGATATATTTTGATGAATTCATTATTCTATTAAAAATGTAATAAACATAAGACTCTAATCATAATTATTTTTACACTAACAATTCTTCTCCGTTTTATGGAAGGTAGGCTTGAAACTCTATTAAGTTGAATGTAAAGCTATAAAGGAAAGATCGTAATTTTATGTTATATGTACTCTAGTGGCCAATTGAACTACCAAAGAAAAGATCTTCATTTTACATTATATGTACTTTAGTGGCGAATTGAACATGATTGTTTATGAAAATCTTGATGTTGAATGACTTTAATATGTGTCATCAAGTTTGGTACGAGGCTCACCATTAAGTTAATGCCATTATTAGATGATGGGGTTTCCTTTTTTTAAGCTATTTAAATATTGGTTTCACTAA
The DNA here is from genome assembly GCA_001517045.1 of Pseudotsuga menziesii. Lineage (NCBI taxonomy): Eukaryota > Viridiplantae > Streptophyta > Pinopsida > Pinales > Pinaceae > Pseudotsuga > Pseudotsuga menziesii. The sequence goes on from LPNX010423444.1 coordinate 63,206, forward strand.
CATTTTAAAAGTGTATTATTAATTTTTTGGGATCACACAAAGTTAATTTAGACTCCTACAATCATCAAATTGAACACAATATCACTTGTAGTTTTTATTATTCTACTATATTTGTTATCCCATGTTAAGATGTGATTAGCTATAAAGTAGAAACTTATCTACTTATAATTGTAAGCTTCAAATCTCATGTTCACATCATTGCAATGAATTTTCTCAATCCCTTATTCCATGATAATATGTGATTACTTGTAAGAGAAAAAATATTCATGATAATATAATATGTGATTACTTTTAAGTGCACATCAAGTAGTCAAAGTTCACACAAAGAAAAAACTACTTGAATTTTATATAAAATAAGAGTTACAGTGGATCTTTCTAGGAGCACATTAATAGAATTAATGCAATTGACATGCCACATTTACAATGCTTAATGAATTTATACATTGTTTAAATTTATGTCATGGCTACATAATTATTTGTTGTTTTATGCATCACATGATGAAATTACATTTTTAATGAAAAACCATAACAAAGTCCACTCTCATGTCATTTACCAAATTTATATGGTATCTTGAAAGGAACATTAATAGCATAAATAGAACATTTCCAATAGAAAATGTAAGAAAAAGATGGCTGAAAGTAATCCATCAATACAAATGGACCTCATTAAATGTATCCATGTAAGGTGTGTCATGTAAAAAAATTGAAAAAATTCCCCATGGCTACATGAAAACTCGTGCCAAAAATCTTAATAATGGAAATGGATGAAGTGGTGACTCCAAGAATGCCTATTAAACGCATATTCATGGACTATAATTTGAATATGTGAGAAGTTACCAAGTATCATGCTTTGTTTCCTCTCTAGTGGGCTATAAAAGAAAATGACTTTCCCCATGCTATCTATCTCCATATCATGCAAAGTTATGCTTGTTAATCCATTGCTATCTTATGAGTATCCCTATTATTGACTCTGAATTCCCCTAGATTCCTTTATATTTAGTCTTTAGGAAAGAAGGGTTTTGGACTGTTATTGTTTTCAGCTTAGGAAGGGTTTTGGACTGTTATCTCTATTTTCATGGCATAGTGATTAATCAATATATTTGGTATTTTTATTTTATTTTTTGTTAAATCATTATAAATACAAACATAATAGTTGCATAGTCAAATATAAGCTTACTATTATAGTTGTAGTTGTTTGTTTGGTAAGTTGACCATTAGAATATCCAAGACAATTTAAAGATCACTTGAGCTCTATTTGTTGATATAATCAAAGTAGGTGGTGAACGTGACCTTACATTTGATTTGGATCAATACATTCTCGTTTCCACTAAAAGCAACCAAGGAGTAGGATTTAGGATGTGTGGTTATCCTCTAGTATAAAAAATGACAACCACAATATCCTTTGTAATATGAACTTTAAATAAAAATAACTCTTACACTATGCATGATTGGGATGGACCACTTACATCAAATAGATACCTTTGTTCATAGATCCATGTGCTAATAACTTTCTTTCCCTTCTCTTTGTGTACACCTTCGGTGCTTCTTTAGAGTTAGTCATCAATAATATTCTTTTGAATGTCCCACGTTCTTATACTAGTTGTAGAACATAATTTTCTTCTTCTACATGATGCTCTATTGACCCTTTTACAATCTAGAGTTAATTTGTTTTGTGTGTGTTCTTAGAAATTAACTTCTTTGATGTGCTCTCCTCAATAATAATCTTCTTTTCTTGAGTGATATTAGTTCTAATGAGACTATTTGGCTTCCTCCAATTGTTCTTTTCCTTTGAAATCTTTTTCTACAATAAGAATGATTGTCTTAGAGAGGTAAAACATCTTGAGCTTGTTTTGATTGAGGTGATCAATCAACAAATGAACTTGGTAGCTAACCTCATTTTTTTTTCCATCCCCTTGAGTTCGATGTTCTAGTGGCTGAATTCTTTGATGTAATTCTTTACCACTTGATTAAAGTACTTTTGTAGGCACTACCATTGTAGTTATTAGGAAGAAACATGTCCTTGATATTGATGAGCTTGTCATAATTCATTGATTGAGTGGAGTAGAATGTATAATTGCACGTAGATAAGTTCTCATACCATAATAATTCTTTTATGCACAATCTTCGCATTGCGATGGAAACACTGTCTTCATTTATGTATTGTTGTACTTCATAATAGATATCATATTACCACAACAAGTCTTGAAGTGAAGTGATATATTTTCCATCTAATCATTAAAGGGAATATTTTACACCTTGTTACCACCTAAGTTGTACTTAGTGGTTTTTTATCAAGTGAGCCTGGTGAACCGGACAAGGATAACTTGTTCGGACTTCAGAAGACCTTTAGTCTTGCTTCTGGGAAACCTTGTTGTACTATATCACATGTTCATACCCCATGGGGGAATTGTAATAAATGTTCTAGCATGATAGTGTTTGTAAAAGACTCGGTCTCATAGATTTTATTTGTCAATCCGATCAGCCCAGGGTGTTTTTTCCCTTGGTTATTATTGGTTGTTGAATAAACGACTTATAATTTCTAAGTTTTTCACTCAATACCTCCAAAGTTGGGGTGGTTGTCTTGGCATTTAGGTCAATTGAGGTTATTAGAGTCTGTGTCAATGTATAAACATGCTAGGCATTATGGTTGAGTCATATGAACATGTCTAAGTCCCTTTAGGTTTTTTAATTTTTTTAATTTTTTCAGTGTTTTTTATTAAAATTTAATTTTTCCAAAACTTAGGCTATTTTTTAATAGTTTAATTGGAAAAATTGGTTTTGTAATAAAAGTGGGACAACTAATCAATTTCAATCATGTAGGTGCTCATTTTCAAGCTAAGAGCACCATGTAAACCCATGGACCCACTATTTCCTAGTTTTGAGTGATTTTCCATCACTTAGGTCAGAAAGCCCCCAAAAATCAATTATTGATTATTTTAATTAATAAATTGATGAATAATGGAGCAAATAAAAAATCCTAGATCAGTGGATTCTCAGTCGATTTGATTGAAATCAGTCAGATCTAAACCAGATTAACTGGATCTAACAAATCCTTGATTGAAGGAGGTGATTTGGACAGATCCAGAGTTGATCTTTAACATCCTTCATGGTGAATTGCTCCCTCTCTCTCTCCTCCACATGTGTGGGCTCTCCTAGAAGCTCTGTGGATTGATGTGTCAGTCTGTGGGTTGATGTGTCAGCTCAATCAGCCCCTCGATTGACAAGTAGGCTCAGTTCGGCTTCAGATCAACATTGATTGACTCTCCCTCAGCTGTAGTGGTTTGTCTCCTTGGGACTTGTGCCCCCACTGGGCTGGATCTCCTCTTTTTTGTATAAATAAAGCACAAGCTGCCTCTTCCAAGCTAGTTAGAGCTGGATTGAGGAGTTGTTTCCATTGTAATACTGCTATATTTTGTGAATAAAGAAGCTTTGGAGGCTATACCGTGTAGTGCATGTGTTTGTGTGGATTCTCAGTGTTATGTTGCTAATGTGGTAACTGCAATTTCTTTCCAATTTCTGTGCTGCTTTCATTTTCTGGCTTCAAGGATTCGGTTGAATCAAGTAAGGGTGTAAACTAGGCAAGTTAGATTGCTTGCTCTTATTTATCCATATGATGTATGCTCAAGAATTTCAGTTATATGCTTAAATAAGATTATTTTTGCATGATCGTTCATTCTTGTTGCTTTATACATCTATATCCAGATCTCACGAGGTGTTGTGCAGGCTTGTGTTATCTAGTTGCAGGTTCCCGATTAGATGAAGGTGTGGATCAATATTGACGCCATTCCTTATCCAATAAGCTCAAGACTCTGTCCCTCAGTGCTCCACAAAAGGGCCTCCTTTCAGCGTGTTCCATTCAAGCAACAAGCCGACCTTCTCTCCTCTTCTTCTCATTCCTTTAAAAATATCAATCTTCCGGTTACCTGTCTCTCCCTCTTATGATCAGATCTAGTTCTAAGAATTGAATATATATTGTTAGATCTATTTCATAAGAGTCTTGCTGCTTACATTTGTAATTTCATAAAGATAGATCTAGGTGTAGGAATTGCCTTTTTTGCAAGTAGCTAAATCATAGATCTAAAACTTGCTCATAAGGTAGTTTCTTTTTTCATTCTTTAAAGATTTAAATTCTGCAAGAAAAGTGCATATTTCATTGGCTTCCCAAACAACAAGACAAGATCCCAAGGAAATCTTGCTTTCCTTGGTTCCTTTTGCAAAACTAGATTAGCCCCTTTTAAGAATTTTTTACTTAGTTTTTTTTCGGTAACTAGCGTGGTGACCCAAAACACTTTTAAAGTATGTTTGGGCACATTTGATTTTAATTGCTCGCTGTTTTTTAGTAGGTCTATCAAAACAGAGAAGGAGACTCTGCCATTTTCCAACCCTTGGACGAACCAGAGCTTCCTGGAAGCTTCCCCCACCGCTGTGTTTTGGGTTGAGCTTGTTACAAGCTTGTTGTAAGCCTTTGGATCCCAAATAAAGAGGACCAAAGTGCATCAATTTCAATTTGATGATATTGTAAATTGCTTCTAATAAAAAGAAAAAGTCTTTTCAAATAGGCTCTTTCGAGCCTATTCACCATCCCCCCCGGGGGGATTTACATCTGTGTCATTTTTTACTTTTTGTTCATCTTTTTTCAATATAGTGTAGTTCTAATTTGTAGGGTAGTATACTTTGATTTATAATCATTTCCATATTCCATATCTAGTGGTTTTAAAGTAAGTTTAATACTTACCCCACGACTTCCCGATTGACCCGCAAGGAGAAAGAGATGCGTGGTAGGACTAATTAGAAAACCGGCATTGTGTATATTTGATTCCTTTTTCATCAACTGTTTCGTAAGCTATAATAAAATTAACCCCTCTTTGATTCCCCAATTGAGATCCACTTGGATCAAAAGAGGTTCCTGGAGGGTTTTCTTTTTAACAAGAACACCTATCTTAAAATTTACTAAAATTGACAAGACTCCAGTGTGTATGCTTTGCACTTGGCCGCGGTTCATCTGATCAGTCAAGCCGCATCAAAAGCACTTGAGTGACTAGATTAATTATTCCTCACCTCCCAAATTGACAAACCATCAGGAGAAAATCCAACGCCTTGAATGAACTATACGCGGTGGCAAAATACCCAAAGGAGTGGGAACAACTGGAAAGTAACCTCGAGGCGTCGATCTCTATCACACCCTAATGGGTGCGTTATGAACAATAGTCTCCGAGACTCCGTTCCAGCCCGCAAACACCTTGCGGGTAGCCGTGAAAGTTCACTTTTGGACATACTCCAAGTACCCCTCGGGTATATTTGGAGTCCCCTTTTCACCTAATTTAATTCATTCACATTCCACACTAATCTAAAATCTACCAAGAGACATTTGCAAAACATTCATTCAAGCGCATGCAAGCACATTATTTTCTTTGTTGACTCCATTTAAGGAATTGATGATTTGTTTCTTTCATTTCTATATATATTGAGTGTCATTACTGTGCTTATCTGCTTAAAATATTGCATCTTGTTATCTTTTGTTTCCACTGGTTAATTTCAAAACTCCTAAGTAACTCATTCAGTTTAACACCATTACACTAAGTAATTAGCCTTAGTAACTTAATAAGGTCTACCCCCCTTGGATTCATTGGGAGTTGAGCCTAAACAGAGGAGTCAAGAACAAGGTGATAGCCTTGACTCTAGACTTGCCCCCAAGGACACACCGAGTGGCTTGAATATTTCTGTCACGTGATCCAGGGGTGTGAAAGGCGGCAACAATTTTTGGCGCCGTTGGGGATAAATCTTTTTATTCCTGAGTACGACTTTTGTTTTCCTCCTTTTTGTTTTTGCTTTGTTTGATGAATGCTTAGAGTAGATCTTTAATTTTCATCTGGCGTCTCCACTGACTTTTTTCCAGTTTTTATCTTTACAAATAAAAGCAAAAAGTAACTTTTGTGAAAAGATTTATAAATGCTTATTTTCTTTTTCACGCGACGACTCCATTGAAGGTATAAAACCCTGCTTTCTCATAATTTTGTTGAGACTTGTTGTGTGTAGATGAGCCCATGCGACATATTAAAACCTTTAAATCTCATCACTTGACAGCTCCACCTATTTAGTACAAGGTTTAATGGTTATACTAAATGCATACTATTAATTTTTGATATGGATGAATTAAGGGAGCAATTTGGTGCCCAGATAACTGGACTTTTTCAGCCTATCGATTTCTCAAACATCCCAGGTTTTCCTAACTGTTGTGATGGTGTGGGGGATGCATATAAATGGATTCCAGTATTTCATGGAAATTATGGTGATTCGGCCATCTGGCATGTCAAATATTTCCTTCAGTTGATAGCTGACTCTAATGTGCTTCATGAAGACAATATGATGGAAATGTTTGCTAGTACTTTCTAGGATGAGGCTTGTTGTTGGTTCTATTAGGGCCTTCCAAATAAATGTATAACCTCATTTCCAAGCTTCCTTTGGATGTTTTTAGAGCAGTGGCATGATGGTAGGGGTAGTATGAATGGTTTGAAAAAGTTCCTTGAAAAGATCTTTACCTTCTACTTGTCTGGGATAGAGTATCACATAGAGACATATGATGGACCTTTTGCCACGATACAAAGTATTGAAGACTTGGAATCACTTATTGAACATTTAAGTGAAGAGGAGATCCATGAGACTCCCATCAAAGAGCATCCTAGTAGTTATTTAAGAAAAAAAGCAATTAAGCAGCGTTTTAAAGAATATAAGGTATCTCTCATTACACAACAAGATTTTGAAGATGGGAACATCCATGACAATCATGTCGAAGAGCTTCACAAGGAACCCATGATTGAACACATTGTTGAAGACTCTCTTCATGTCACCGTAATTGAAAACATTGAAGATTTGAGATTTTCTCAAGATTGTTGCAATGCTTGTTCAGAAAGCCCTGATGAGGAAACCATTATAGAGATCAACACTTATGAAGAAGTTTATGATGTGTATGATGATACTCCTTTATGTTCATCACTTAGGGATGAAGTTTTGGAAAGTTTAAATTCTCATAATATCTTTGAAACCAAAAATTTGAAGGATGATTATTATGAGCCGATGGAGGGTAGTTATATCTCAGGATGTGATACTAGCAAGGAAGACTCTCTCATATCCAACATAGATGGGAGTGATAACTATTGGAATTTCGTAGATAATCCAACTTGTGAAAATCTTATTAAGAATTTGATCCATGGTATGTCTAGCAAGGGGAGTGTCTATTCAAAATTTTGTGGAAGTCCAATCTACGATACATCCATAGAGGGGAGCACAGATCTGGATGCCTGGGAAAACCTTAGTATGGAAGATAAGCATTCAAAATTTTCACGTGATCATTCATAGTCATATCATGCAGAGCCGCACAAGGGTATCAGTGATGAAGACATTGAGAAACAATGTTGTGAAAAGTCAGATGTGATGCAGCCAATGGAATATCAGTCTCAGCCATCTTCTTCACATGTAGAGGTTCCTTATGATTTGGAGTAGCTTGGTGCTTATACAATGAGTCATCATTCGGTAAACCTTGATGATCAGTATGATGATATAGTCAGTCTACCTCATCATATTGATTGGTATATCAGTCCTATCCAGTCATGGATAGAAGCAGCCTATGCAAGCACATACCAATTTGGGAAGAACTTTAATGACTTTATTCATGCCTATGATTTTCCATCCATCCCACCCATTCCGAATCATCACGCAGGTTTGCATTTTCTAAATAAAGTATCCTTACTTTGGCTGGTAACCAAAGACAAGGAATTTTTTTTTATGTTAATAAAATGCTTAGGTGGTTACATTGGATTTCTGATTACACTTAACCCTTTTTATATTATGCTTAGAGTAGGAAAATAAGCTCCTTGAAAAAGAGCATTTACCTTCCACATTTTTGTTTTGTACTTAGCTATAATAACACATTTTTTTCATTATTTAGTTACATTTATTTTGTTTAAATAAATCAGCTTAATGGTCCATTTGGTTTTTATAAAACTTGTGCTACTGAGGTTTTCTTGTCAAGTTGAGATGTTTTTACAGGGTATATAAACCAGAGATTCTAGTGTTCTTGTATCCTCTCCTTGCCTTAAAGACCAGATCGAGCACACGTCCCACAGTTGGAGCCAGAATGTTACCACCTAAGTTGTACTTAGCAGTTTTTTATCAAGTGAGCTTGGTAAACCGGACAATGATAACTTGTTCAGACTTCAGAAGACCTTCAGTCTTGCTTCTAGGAAACCTTGTTGTACTATATCACATGTTCATACCCCATGGGGGAATTGTAATAAATGTTCTAGCATGATAATGTCTGTAAAATACTCGGTCTCATAGACTTTATTTGTCAATCCGATCAGCCCAGGGTCTTTTTTCCCTTGGTTATTATTGGTTGTTGAATAAACGACTTATAATTTCTGAGTTTTTCATTCAATACCTCCAAAGTTGGGGTGGTCGGCTTGGCATTTAGGCCTATTGAGGTTATTAGAGTCTACGTGTCAATGTATAAACATGCTAGGTATTATGGTTGAGTCATATGAACATGTCTAAGTCCCCCTAGGTTTTTTAATTTTTTTAATTTTTTCAGTGTTTTTTATTAAAAATTAATTTTTCCAAAACTTAAGCTATTTTTTAATAGTTTAATTGGAAAAATTGGTTTTGTAATAAAAGTGGGCCAAATAATCAGTTTCAGTCATGTAGGTGCTCATTTTCAAGCTAAGAGCACCATGTAAACCCATGGAACCACTATTTCCTAGTTTTGAGTGATTTTCTATCACTCAGGTCAGAAAGCCCCAAAAAATCAATTATTGATTATTTTAATTAATAAATTGATGAATAATGGAGCAAATCCAAAATCCTAGATCAGTGGATTCTCAGCCAATTTGATTGAAATCAGTCAGATCTGAACCAGATTGACTGGATCTGACAAATCCTTGATTGAAGGAGGTGATCTGGATAGATCCATAGTTGATCTTCAACATTCTTCACGGGGAATTGCACCCTCTCTCTCTTCTCCACACATGTGGGCTCTCCTGGAAGCTCTATGGATTGATGTGTCAGTTTGTGGGTTGATGTATCAGCTCAACCAGCCCCCTGATTGACAAGTAGGCTTAGTTCGGCTTCAGATCAGCATTGATTGACTCTCCCTTAGCTGCAGTGGTTTGTCTCCTTGGGATTTGGGCCCCCCTTGGGATGGATCTTCTCTTTTTTGTATAAATAAAGCACAAGCTGCCTCTTCCAAGCTAGTTAGATCTGGATTGAGGAGCTGTTGCCATTGTAATACTGTTATATTTTGTGAATAAAGAAGCTTTAGAGGCTATACCGTGTAGTGCATGTGTTTGTGTGGATTCTTAGTGTTAGGCTGCTAATGTGGTAACTGCAATTTCTTTCCAATTTCTGTGTTTCTTTCGTTTTCTGGCTTCAAGGATTCAGTTGAATCAAGTAAGGGTGTAAACTAGGCAAGTTAGATTGCTTGCTCTTGTTTATCCATATGATGTATGCTCAAGAATTTCAGTTATATGCTTAAATAAGATTATTTTTGCATGATCTTTCATTTTTGTTGCTTTATACATCTATATCTAGATCTCACGAGGTGTTGTGCAGGCTTGTGTTATCTAGTTGCAGGTTCCCGATTGGATGAAGGTGTGGATCAAGATTGATGCCATTCCTTATCCAATAATCTCAAGACTCTGTCCCTCAGCACTCCACAAAAGGGCCTCCTTTCAGCGTGCTCCATTCAAGCAACAAGCCGACCTTCTCTCCTCTTCTTCTCATTCCTTTAAAAAAATCAATATTCCGGTTACCTGTCTCTCCCTCTTATGATCAGATCTAGTTCTAAGAACTGAATATATATTTTTAGATCTATTTCATAAGAGTCTTGCTGCTTAGATCTGTAATTTCATAAAGATAGATCTAGGTGTAGGAATTGCCTTTTTTGCAAGTAGCTAAATCATAGATCTAAAACTTGCTCATAAGGTAGTTTCTTTTTTCATTCTTTAAAGATTTAAATTCTGCAAGAAAAGTGCATATCTCATTGGCTTCCCACACAGAAAGCCAAGATCCCAAGGAAATCTTGCTTTCCTTGGTTCCTTTTGCAAAACTAGATTAGCCCCTTTTAACAATTTTTTACTTAGTTTTTTTTCGGTAACTAGCGTGGTGACCCAAAACACTTTTAAAGTTTATTTGGGCACATTTGATTTTAATTGCTCTCTGTTTTTTAGCAGGTCTAACAAAAAAGAGAAGGAGACTCTGCCCATTTTCCGACTCTTGGACGAACCAGAGCTACCCGGAAGCTTCCCCCATCATTGTGTTTTGAGTTGAGCTTGTTACAAGCTTGTTGTAAGCCTTTGGATCCCAGATAACAAGGACCAAAGTGCATCAATTTCAATTTGCTGATATTGTAAATCGCTGCTAATAAAAAGAAAAAGTCTTTTCGAATAGGCTCTTTTGAGCCTATTCACCATCCCCCCTGGGGGGATTTGCGTCTGTGTCATTTTTTACTTTTTGTTCATTTTTTTCAATATAGCATAGTTCTAATTTGTAGGGTAGTATACGTTGATTTATAATCATTTCCATATTCCATATCTAGTGGTTTCAAAGTAATTTTAATACTTACCCCACGACTTCCTGATTGACCTACAAGGGAAAGAGATGCGTGGTAGGACTAATTAGAAAATTGACATTGTGTATATTTGACTCCTCTTTCATCAACTATTTCGTAAGCTATAATAAAATTAACCCCTCCTTGATTCCTCGATTGAGATCCACTTGGATTGAAAGAGGTTCCTGGAGGGTTTTCTTTTTAACAAGAACACCTATCTTAAAATTTACTAAAATTGACAAGACTCCAGTGTGTATGCTCTGCACTTGGCTACAGTTCGTCCGATCAGTCAAGCCACATCAAAAGCACTTCAGTAACTAGATTAATTAGTCCTCACCTCCCAAATTGACAAATCATCAGGAGAAAATCCAACGCCTCGAACGAACTATAAGCGGTGGCAAAATACCCAAAGGAGTGGGAACAACTGGAAAGTGACCTCGAGACACCGATCTCTATCACACCCTAATGGGTGCGTTATGAACAATAGTCTTCGAGACTCCGTTCCAGCCCACAAACACCTTGCGAGTAGCTGTGAAAGTTTACTTTTGGACATACTCCAAGTACCCCTCGAGTATATCTGGAGTCCTCTTTTCACCTAATTTAACTCATTCACATTCCACACTAATCTAAAATCTACTAAGAGACATTTGCAAAACATTCATTCAAGCGCATGCAAGCACATTATTTTCTCTGTTGACTCCATTTAAGGCACTGGTGATTTGTTTCTTTCATTTCTATATATATTGAGTGTCATTACTGTGCTTATCTGCTTAAAATCTTGCATCTTGTTATATTTTGTTTCCATTGGTTAATTTCAAAACTCCTAAGTAACTCATTCAGTTTAACACCATCACACTAAGTAATTAGCCTTAGTAACTTAATAGGGTCTACCTCCCTTGGCTTCGTTAGGAGTCGAGCTTGAACGGAGGAGTCAAGAACAAGGTGACAACCTTGACTCAAGACTTGCCCCCAAGGACACACCGAGTGGCTTGAAGATTTCTGCCTCATGACCCAGGTGTGTGAAAGGCGGCAACACACCTTTGTCTCCACTTTAAGAGAATATCTGGCAAATTTGGTGATAAACAGGGAGTGTTTATCAATTTTGGATTAGAATGGCTTCTAGTGCTTCTTAGGGATATATTTGCATGCAATGATACAAGAATATATACTTTGTTAAACTCTACATTGTTTGAATAATATGGGTCATTTTTCCATCCACATTGACTCTTCATTAAATCATTGTTCCTGAAAGATAGAAAACATGTTTGCATAGCTTTTTTTGGATTGGAATCGATAGTCATCTTCCTCCAACTCTTCAATTTTGTTATACATAGATCTTTCCATATGTTTTGTTTGAAGTTGAGTATTTACCATAAATTGTGCAATAACATGCAAAACAATTAGATGATACTAATTTGATCCATCGATGACATCGCTAGCAAGATTAATGCAACCACAATAAATGATACATTGTTTATTTTAATTCATACATGGTCTTTAAATTTATGAGATGACTAAGTAACTTAGTGATGTAGTTTGGTCAATTAATTTAGATCAGGTGGTTAGAGATGCCCATAAATGTTATCCTCTCCATCCATGTTCAAATCACATTTGTGACACATTTCACTCTTCATGATCCAATTGTTGTTGAGGCTATATGAGACATGAGGAATATCTTACCCTTGATTAAACATTGGAGGGTTGGGTACTTGGTTACATGTAAGAAGAAAAAATAAATTAATGTAACTAGACAACAAATTACACAAATATCATCACGATTGATTAGGAAACAAATCAACTTTGAGTTTTATCTACAGAATAACCACACTAAGAAATATGAACTACATGAAGCTTCAACAACTCAGTGATATGGGTAACCAACTACGCATTTGCTTTACTGCCACTGGAAGAGGTATATAATTAATCTAGCTTAGTAAGGGAAGACCGATTTACATGCCAACGATCGCTCAAATTCTTTATATTACATCAATTTGCATAATTTGGAATAATAAGAGACAAAGGAATCATAAAATGATTCTCTATCATTATTTGTATTCCACATGCTAATCCATTAAGTTGTTCAATCATGTTAAAATCGTGAGATGATCTATTGTGTCATTTGCAACAAGGTTAGCTTGTCGAATTGCATGGCAATGATTAACACTACAAAATTTATATCTTACAAAACCAAGTTGTAATGTAAACTATGTAACAAGAAGTTCAATGCATTTGTAACCAGCTATTTACCATTTGCATAATGAGAGTTGGACATGGAAGTTGTATAAACAATCCCTCTTCTTTCCTTTATATGTTAGACATGTTTTTTATTAATACTAGTTGGATATGAAAGTTGTATAGATACCTTTTTTTAAGTATATAGAAGTTAATAGTATATTCAAAATGAGATCAATTACAATCTATGTTTTTAACTATGAAAATATTGTCCTGTTTAAATAAAGGATCAAATCTTTTGAAGGATCTAATGTACATTTGTACACATGAGTATATAAAAGTACCATTTTGATTATTGTTAAAATATATATAGTATTAATATTTTTATTATTATGTAAATATAATATTTATGGATATAATTTTTATTTATAAATATAAAATTTCTGTTTTTATTATTTTTAAACAGTTGTTTATATATATATATTAAAATCTATATATCAAATCACTTAAAAAAAAAATTATGTGGTTAATTTTTTAATTATGAATATTATATTTTTTAAGTCACCATATTATTATTATTTTTAATTATAAATATCATATTTTCTAAGTCAACATAAATGATGTAAGCATTACACTTGGGTATTATCTTCTCCACCCAAAATCTATTTATACACATAACATAGTCACTTTCTTTATTAAATATCCATGTTTAACATCAACGATAAATTATTATAATATCTCAAGCCAACCAAACAAATCCAAAAAAACTTTTAAGTCATTAAACTTTATAAGTTCAAATGAATATATATCTTTTACATTATTACTAATTATTTAGTAAATCTATGTATTACATCCAAAGATAGACCGACACATAAGAAGATCATAAATAAGTGTGAGTACTTTGTACTTGATTATGCAGAGATACATTATGAGTAATCATTTAGAAAATCCGTGTAGTTACATATAAATATTGTGCAACACATGCGTATCGTGTACTCAAATATGCATCTATATATTATATGATGATTAAATGATTTGTCTTGGTGTGGGATTACTATGATCTTCTACTAATAAATCATGTGATCACAGGTTAACCAGTGAAACTTTGCAATAATAATTCAACGAGATCATTAGATGGGTTCTCATCTAATGAGTTTTAAGCTTCTATGTTACTGACATAACTTTGAAAACATAGATTTATCATTTAAAATATCATAGAATAATGCTCCATTTTATTATTTTCTTCTAAGAAGTACTTATAATTTTTTATAAAATAATAACCAATAAAACATTAGAATGACACTTTTTACCATTTAATTATGTAGAATATTATTTTAGTTAATAATTATAACCAAATGACTGTAACAATATTAAATAAGTTTTTATTTGAGTAATTTTTGTAGATATATAATTTTTTTTAAGAAACCTTTTCAAAACTTTTATCCATCACTTTTAAGACTAACAAAGAAATTGAATATTTTTGTGAACAAGTTTATGTATGAGCTATTGAAGTGGGGGAGTTTCAGCCAAAAATGTTGTTAAAGATCAACAATTTTCCAAAAATGAAAGTGATAATCACAAAGGACTGGAGCAAGTTGTGGTAATTTAGTCATAGCCCATAATTATAGGGGTGGGGCCCTTAGAATCTTCCATGTGGCCATAGGCTAGCCACTAAAAGCTTACAATCGTTACTGAACAAAATCACTATATATCACTTTAAGAGTCATAGCACTAAGATAATGTTGAAATCACAATTTGATTACTAAAAGTGTCTACAATTCAACATGCATGTATTTAATCAAGTAAATATTACATTCCAACATCTTGTTTTAATTTGCACATGGAAAAGATGTGATAAACATATATACAAATAAACTTTATAATAATCCCCTTCCCTTAGTATTTAGTTATAACAATGTGCAAATACGTTTTGAACAAAGCGTCTTTCAAAAAATCCCCCCATAAAGCACTCTACAAATATTTTTGAATCAACAAACCAAATAAAACTTTTAAAAAACAATCCTATGCATGGCTAACCACAAAAGTTAGGAGGTTTAATATCCAACCAAAGGAAATTCCAATCACAAAATATGGCATGCTAAGGTAACTTAGTTATGGAAATATCTATAGGTATGGGACCAATAAGATCCGACACCAAAAACACTATTAAATGTTTACAATCATGACTCAATGAGATCATATGATTCCTTTTAAAGTGTCACACCTCCAAGAGAACCTTGAGAGATAAGTTGATCATTAAGGTGTCAAGAAATAATCATGCATGTTTTTTATGAAGCAATTATTCCATCCAAACATCTTGTCTTATTATGCAAAGATGTTGTAAAAATAGTATTATCTAAACATGATATGATTTGAACTTTTTTTGTCATATTTTCTAATCAATTTCATCCTAAATCTGCTAAAATATTTAGAAGAGTTGTTAGAATTGTAGATATTAGTTGTTGAGATCGCACAATCCATGTACAATATGGATTTATGAGGGGTCTGAATTATTTATGCATTCAAAAATACAACTTAAGTAAATGAAAAATTGTAATTTAACCAAAGACTCCATAACTAGATTAAGGAGATGATAGCCACCCCCAAAAAAACCCGATCCAAATGGTTTAAAGTTTAAGCTAGTCCATAAAAATATGTCTAAATGAGTATTATAATAACTCCTCTCAACCCTCCACATTTAATTGTGTAAGGAATACAATCTTGACTAATAATTCCCAAGAGTATGATCATATTAACAATATGCAATAAATTTTCAAATAGAGAGTCCTTTAGAATTGTAGCCTCCCCAAAAAAAGTCCTCCATGTAGTTTTTTAAACCAATAAGAAAATATTCCTTTTCATACAATGAGGTCAAGAAATAAACCTTTCCATAAAATGAAGTCATGCATGAGATATCAAAGTTGGGGAATTTAATCCTAAAATATTGTCAAAGAATGATATTTAAGAAAATTCAACAATCATAACGGAGAATGTGTTTGAAACTAAAAGTGATTCAACAAAGATATTGTTAAGGAAATAATATTGAAAATCAATATAAATACTCCACAATAAGTAAACCAAGAGACTTTAATATGTGTTTTTGGGTAAAGGCTTAAAACGTTCTCTAAACATCACACATGACATGATTATCTCCCCTCTCACAATGCATCCCCATGCCATGTCTCTTCGAACTTAAACTCATAGTTTAAAAATAAATGCAATCTACTTAATTGACATGGTAAGTTTTCCCTATTACAAATGCCATAACTCTAGACAACCTCCTATATATTTTGAATTCCATATTCATAAAATCATTATAGGCCATTCACTAACCTCGATCGATCAACAGATCCAACGTATCAAGAAATAATAATTAAGTCAATCATAAAGTAAAATTGATCAATCTTTCATTCAAGAATAAAAAGACATAAAATCATTATAGGCCATTCACTAGGTATTAAAAACCCTTCAAATCCTCTATTCATAATGTCTTATTATGCTGGTTGAGGACTCGACAGTGCCTCCCCACCCAATAAGTGAATTAGGTAAGTTATTTTATTGAACCCAAATCGTCATAAAATACATTTTTGCTTAATATCCATTAATAATGGATAATCTCAATTTATCAAATTTTATATTGCAAAATGTAGGAGTATTTTATATTTATCTTACATTACAACTCATCTAATTTGGCTAAGGAAATTTGAATTTCAACTTACGTCGTTATTTTATTTTGCAAAAAACACTTTATTTCTTTATTTATGAAATCATTATAAACCCTTTACTAAGTATTAAACCCTTCACTAAGTGACATAAAGTTATTAAAACCCTCAAGTAAATACCAGATTGGTAACTAGACTTAGACCAGCATCATATCATGTAGTTATCATTCCATTTGACTTAACTGTCTCGACAACAAAAACATAAGAAAATATTTTATTTAAATCCTATGATATGTATACACACTATAATTATTTGAAAGTTGACACAGCCCTCTGTTTTTTTTGCAATATAGTATATTTAAAGTCCATACTTTGATGTGGACAAACTTAACGTCAAGGAACATTCATAGTATTTAAAAATAGAATTCACAATATTTAAAAATAGAACTAAGAGATTACATGATTGAATTCCAATGACTGGGTGGATCTTAGTCTACGTTACGTTAGAAAATCATTTTTATTATTTATATTAAATTATTTAACAATATTAAATGAAGGTTGTTTATGAAGGGAATGATAATACTTTTCTATTTAAAAGAGTTTCGAAAAGATATTGTTGAGAATAATGATTGTGGACCAGGTGGTTATAGTTTTGTTAACGTCCCTGAATGCTATCTATGGTATCCATATTAACAACCGGGTTGCCATGTAGTTATGTCTAAAGTAAATGCTGTCAATGTTTTACTTATATATGAAATGTATGTGGTCAATGTTTTACTTATTTGTATGAAACTTAAAAGTCAAAATTTTACTAAGTTAATGTTATTTTAAAATATTATTTTATTATATATAAATAATAATAATTTTTTATTAACTTTAAAGGAATAATATTTTATTATATATATTTTTAATTTTTATATTTAATAATTTTTTTTATTAATTTCTTTAAAGTAAACATTTTAAATTTGATGTCTACTTTATATCGACAAATTTGTGTGCATCATTCAGAAATAACTTTCAGCATTTAAATTCATGTTTAGCATGTCAATGTCAAGTAACATATACAAATTTGTGTGCATCATTCAGAAATAACTTTCAGCATTTAAATTCATGTTTAGCATGTCAATGTCAAATAACTTATAAGAACATATGGAGGTCAAATAACCTCTTTTTTTAATAAATTTAAGATAAAATAATATTTGATGTTGTATTAGTATGCTACTTATATTAATTAATTATTTAATTTTTAAAAATTTCCTCAATATCTTTGGTTATGTACAATTTTTTAGAAATTTTTACAATTAAAAAAAATATTAATATAACTCCATAGTAAATGTAATGCATTATAATAAAAAATTCACATCAAATATGAACGTTGCATGCCCCTCAAGCTTTCCAGAGGTCAATATATTATAACAACTTCAAAAAAATAAATATGGTTGAGATTGCAATTATATATATATATATTTTTAACAAGAACTAGAGAAGATATTTATATATGAAAAAGGCCGAGCACAACCATACTTACAAAAGGAGAAGCTAGCATATCAAACTGTTCTAAAATGAAAAGACTGCTATCTATACTAATTATGAAATTAAGCAAAGTTCTTCGATGTGTTATAATAACTTATACCCATCGTAGGGTAGATTCTAACGAACTGATTAGTTAACAAAGTGCAAAAAACATCTAAAAGCCATAGCTAAACCTACTACTTCTTCTTGCCTCCGAGCCCATGGATAGGTTGCACTACGAATGTTTATTCCATTGGATGGCCTTGAGTTGGGGTTTCCTGAAAATGGTTGCAATGGTTCATGTTTGTCAATTTCTGCACTTCCTCTTTGATGAACTATATTGTTCCCATGAGCTCACGTAGGTCTCGGTCATTATCATCAATTCTAGACTCGTGGCATCCCATTTGATTAGCCAAATACTTCACATTTGACGTTGCTACCCTGCTTTCTTTCACACTAGTGCACACAAGCTCGTAAATCCAACACAAATGAAGTTCAACATCTTTCAGAGTGGATTGAATATCACTAAGACTCGCATTCCCACCGTTGTTCTCCATAGTATGCTGATAAAAGCTAGAACCCAAGAGAGAAGAGGGTGAGAATAGAGTCGACAAAGGGTTGAGAGGACCGCAACTTGAATCCTCAACACGGTAGAGACCACAACCTGAATCCTTAGCACAGTAGAGACCTGCAAAAGAAATCCTTAGTTGTAGTGCTTCTGCTGAAGACCAGAACTATGAAAACCTGCATAACTCTTCCTCAATTTCGTGATGCATAACTGAGCTCAAAAGGAGCATATTCATCCCGTTGTGCTCTTCCATGGCTCATGCGAGCGTTTGCTTCAGAACATTGATGAGCAGGGTACCCGACTTAGCATTTACTCCCTTCACATGGGCGCTTGAGCCACATGTCCAAGGTGGAGGACAACTGTTCAACGATTGCCAGAGAGTTAGTCAGAAAGGAGAATTACGGGAGGGCCAAATGAGCCACCCCCCCCACCCTCATGAAATTGCTAAGGTTGCTAAGGGACATATTTATAAATGTTATTATGTACTTTGATTGTGACTATGCCCAATTTGTTCTTTACACCTTGATTAGCAAATTTATCCGCTTTGGTATTATTGCCTCTAAGGATGTGGAAGTAGGTAACCTGAAGATTTGAGGTGAGGCGAAAAATACGATCATAGATTCTCTTGTAGTTGGTTGCACCGTGATTGTTGTCGGTTCTCATTTTTTGGATGACTTGCTTCGAGTTTCCAAAGACTATGAGATTTGAAATATTATTCTGTCTTGTCAGATCCAAACCAAGGAGAAGTGAGAACCATTCCACTTTCTTATTAGATCTATGTACTATTCCCCATGCATAAGACGTAACTGAGTTTCCTCCGGGATCGAAGATAATCCCACCGGCACCTGCCTCCCCAAGATTGCACTTATACATTTCATCAATAATAAAGTATCTAATTTATATAACAAAAAGCTAAATCCTATATGATTGAACATTTGATCTCCTTTCTTAATGGAAATATTTATTATATTGCTAAAAAAAATAGTTTTCAAAACTTGATCAAACTTAAAACAATTCATCACTATTTTGGAATATTAAATCTTATAACTTAGACATAGTGGCTTTCATATTAAAGGGAAAGTGCCAATACTAAATAAAAAAATTCATTCTTTAAGAGTCCAAGTATGTCTCAACTCTAAGGAAGATGTATTTAGAGAGTTCAAACGGGTTATTTTTGAATAAATAAAATCAAGTTCCATTGTTTCTCTTAAATGAGTCAATATATCAACATCAAATGACCAAACCAACTTATAATCCAAAACCCCTTTCACCCCTTGCCTACGAGTGAGAAAACATCCTACATAGAGATATCATGATTGAAAACATTAGCACTCTAGTTCTAACTTAAGATAGAAGGATTTGCAAGAAAATTCTATTGTATGGTTGAGGTTTCAGATGAGGTATGTACACTATGTACAATATATCATCCATTACAAGTTGTAATACATTAAATAAGTCGATAAACTCATATCAAATGTAGAGTGCACTATCTAATTAAATAGTATGGCATGCGCACTAAATCATTAATGTAGTAGACATTAAATATGATGAAGAAGATAATCAACTATAAGTGCAATATGCACTATCTTAGTATTCCTCATTCAGTACCTTATTCTCGCAAGTATCCAATTATACAAATATAAGGATAATGTTGAGCACAAAGTTAATCCAAAGTCCCATAAAGCCAAAGGAGGCGACTGACCAAAAAAAAGGAAATAAATAAAAAACTAAGTGGGTAGTGTTTTTTATTTATTTTAATTTTAGCTTTAGCTAGTAAATCTCCAAGCTCAAACATGCCTCATGCACCATGGACATTCCTTATGTAGTTTGTGAGATGCATAAAAGAATGTTCATTATTTCAAAATGATGTCTAGATTGAAATTGAATATGTAGTAGAGAACAAATACCATGGTGAAACAATTTTGTTGTTTCAAAGATTTCAATTCTAATGTTGAATTGTACTATAAACATTAAAAAATCATTGACCACAACTAATAGAAATGAAGTCCTATATGAATTCATAGCCTTCCTAGCATGCCAAAACTTCTCAACATAACCATAACCCGTATAAAGCTTTTCAAAACTAAATTTTCACACCAAACTAAAGTATTGGATAGTGAATGGAAAAACTAACCATGAATAAAGCTACACACAAATGTCACCATAACAAATATATTTCAAAGAGTAACACAAACTTACATAACTGGTCAATGTTCTTCATAGAGTTTTTGTTTTCATACTTAAACGCTACAACTAATATTGAAGTATATATATAGTAGTCTCAGTGATTTATTTGTATATAATGAAAGTACAAATGAAGACACATCTTAGCCTCTAATATGATAACATTTGATTACTTTGTCTACAATTTCAATGGTTTAATTCTCTCACTTCACACACACACACATAATGCATTACAAATAATGCATAAAAATAAACTCACACTTCTAATTGATGTTTAACATAATTTTTTTTTTTTTCATTCATGATATTTAATCTTAAAAGATACCCACTCAAATTACCGCCAATTAACAATTAAATTATAAAAAATTAAATAAATTATTGTTATATTATTATATTTTTGTAACTATTTAATAAAAAAAAATTTAATAATGAAATTTAAAAAATTAATAAAATAAATATATTTTATATTTTTAATTTTTTTTATAAAGAAAAAATTATTATATTTAATTTTTTTTTAACAAGGAAATCAAAATCTACATTGTTTTGACCTGAAACAACTTAAAAGCTATTTTTCTTATAGAGATTACTTCTTTAAACATATGCTGCCTAAATCCTATATAATATAGTCATTTATCATTCTTCCAAAAGATTAAACTACACAATACGAGTTTTTTTGTAATGTCTAACACCACTACTTCGTGCCAAAGAGTACATTCAGATAGACACATATTTTATATCAGCACTAAACCAACAAAAAATAAATTCCAAAAGACCTTTTTAGTATAAATTTATTACAATGACTTTGTAGAAAGTGCCCTTCCCGAATTCTTCTTCAATAAGATCCCCCGATGAAAGACTTTAAATAACCTATCTTCTAGGATATTAAATTCCCAATATACTTATCTAAAAGAAATAGAATTAAAGGAAGCCTTTAACTTTGAGACAAATAAAAACTTAAACTTAAACTTAAATTTCTTATGTTTATATTTTTTTAATTATTTTATAATAAAAACTATTTCACCATTAATTAACAATATTTAAATTATTATATAGAACCATTCTTATTTAATAGTATTTAACATAACATGATAAAGTATGGTTCTTTAACAATATTTAAATTATTATATAGAACAATTCTTATTTAATAGTATTTAATATATTATGATAAATTATTGTTCTATGTTTATATTTTTTAAATATTTTTATAATAATAAATATTTCAAAATTATTTAAAACAAATTAACAATATTTTAATTATTATATATGGAAATTTTTTTCTTTATTAATATTTAACATAATATGATAAATTATTGTTCTTTGTTTATGTCTTATCCACGAAAATAATCTAAGAACCTTTCATGCACTAAAAGCAATTGAATTGAAATTGACTAATGGCTTTATATATATCATATAAAAATGATTTATATGTTGAGTCCACCTTAATATGAAGGGTTCTTAGAGACTTACTACCCCTTTCTTGCGTTCCTTGATGTTGGTGTTATGACGTTGGGAACTACACAACAAGTATATATCATATAAAAATGATTTATAAGTTGAGTCCACCTTAATATGGAGGCTTCTTAGAGACTTACTATCCCTTTCTCGCGTTCCTTGATGTTGTTGTTCTCACTAAACATGAGGGAACCATGCAACTAGGCTAAGAGGCTCACCCGGTGTACCCGGTGTAGATTGGTTGAGAAGGATAAACTTAACATTATTTTACTACATGAGATGATGTGGTGGGGGGAGGTACTGATTTATGAACTTACAAATATGCTTAATCATTAGGAATTCCTTGTTGTGGACTCCATATGGGGGTGGAGAAGGTATTGATTTATGAACTTACAAATATGCTTAATTATTAGGAATTCCTTGGTGTGGACTCCATGCGACTTTTAAAGCTCTAAATATAAGATGGAAACCTTCTTTGACTTTGCATAATTCCTTTGTTGTATATTAAGGTATTTGCAACCAATTTTGGAGTAAAGGTTTGGACTAGTCCTTAAAGGTTATGAATATGTATGGGCTACATTGGAAGAAGAAAACTTTTGGGGATAGATTCTTTTCTCTCTATGTGGTTTTAGATTTTTAACCTAGTTCTAGATGGCAAGTTTATAATAGGCATCTATTTGAATTTTATAGTGAATAGAAAGGAGACCTATTGATTTTTAAGCTATTCCTGTATGGGACAACTTTTAACAAAAGTTGATTGCCTTGAAGATTATCTTCTACATCACTTCAAAGATCTTGGATTGGTGGATGTGGAACTAGTTTACTTGTACCTTACTTGAAGAAACAATAGACAAAGAAGGGAAAGTATTTCTATGGGGCTTGAAAATTTTCTTGTTTATAATTGTATTCTACAATGGGTGGATAGTTACAATATTTGGGTGGAACCTAGTGGGTTGTGTGATGATTTTCCAATCTTTCTTCAATTGGAGATTCAAGGCAATAAGCCTACAAGCTCATTTAAGTTCAATACAGATTTTATTGAAGAAGAGTCTTTTAGAACCAAGTAAAAGTTACTTAGAATTTGTTTGATGATAGTATAAATATTTCTGCTAGTGACCAATTTTCCTCCTCCTTAAAATTGGTCCAGGAAAAGATAGTTGAGTGGGTTGTAGGAAAAAGAAAGAACACAGAAAAATTATTGATAAATATTGAGGAAAACCTTCACAAGTTTTTTCATAGTAACATATCTAGCATATTTAGTAACGATGAAGTGTCTAGGTTCAAGGATATCGAGAGTAGAAAAAATCTATTACTTCATGAAAGAGAAGTGGAATGGAGACTAAAGGGTTAAGCTACTTGGATTAAGCTTGAAGATGGGAACATAAAGATCTTTCACCTTTCTTCCAATTATAAAAACCTATTGAATACAATCTGGGATATATAGGATGATCATGGCCATAATGCAAGGGGTTTTAGTAATTTGTGTACATTAGGGGTAAACTAGTTTGACTAGATCTACAAAGAACCTGAAAAATAAAATATTGTTGGGATTTTAGAAATTTTCAGTTTTTTTCTTCTATTTGGTTTTAGAGGATGACAATCATGAAATGTTTGAATAGACATCTAAAGACAATTTCCTTTCAGTGATGTCCACTTTTCAAGAGGAAAATAGTCTTAGGATGGATGATTGGACCATTGAATTTTAGTTAGGTTTTATTTACCTTTTGGGAGATGAAATTCTTCATATTGTAGAAGAAGTGACATAGTCTAGTAAACTACTTGGATGATTTAACACTACATTCATTGCTTTTATTATGAAGGTGTACACATAAACACCATTTATTGATTTTAGGCCAATTTCTTTATGTAACTACATAACCAAATAATTTCTAACGTAATAACAGTTCATGTTAACAATATCCTCTTATAGTATATCTTTGTAAATAAATTTGGTTTCCTTGAAGAGCATTGTTGGAGGAGCCTAGTCGGCCAGTCGAGTAGGTCCTCCGACCAACCATTATAGAGTTGGTCCGGTCGATCAGTTAAGTCCACATAACTATTTGTAACTGAATAACTATCTATAAATTAATATATATAGGCAGGTGAGTCGTGATTCATATAGTCTATGATTAGTTTTGTACATATTTTGGCTCTGATATAATACAAGGGTTGCTATTGTTCCATTTATTTTGGTGTCTTCTTATATATGTATGAATGTGAATGCTTCATATTCTATGTATTATGCTATTTATATTCATGTAATCTCGTAGATAACAACATTGCTTTCGTTTCCAGTTGTACTATTGGGACTTAGAAGATGAGTGCATCTGCATAAATGATAACAAAGAATGGTGGAATCGAAAAGTGACAAATTATATTCAGAATTATGCTAGAAGAAATAAACTATCATTAGCGCAAGCCAGAGGAAGATTCTTTACTGAATCATACCATAATTTCATTGAAGCTATTCCACATGAATTGAAAAAGCTGATCGACCACATTAATGCAAATAATAGACCCAACCAATGAAAGACTATTGATGCACAAGCTTAATAATGGTGGGTGTACAAATATGTATGAGTGGCTAGAAAATATATGCGACGAAATTTGTGAAGAACAAGATATTGAAGAAAGGACATCTATCATCGAAGTTGAGAAAATATTTTACGACGACCTCCACGTCTCATTCTTAGTCACTATACCAAAACTTATATTCAAATTTTTGATTGAGCATCGAGTTGACCATATAGTTGAAGCGTGACCACAATTGGAGACCAAAATAAATTCAAATTGGGACTAGAAAGAATGAGTCTGGGAACATTTTATTCAAGAACGATAGTGGGAGTATTTTCCTAGCAAATGAGTTTAGTAGTTGAAATTGCCTTCGTCACCTTGCAATAGTTGGGTTAACAATGGGGGGGTCACCGACCATATGAAAATGGGTAGGTAGAGAAATTATTATCATTGGAGACAAGTTATGAAAATATGAATCTTAATAAAAATATCAGTTCGCCTCGACGAAATAGAAACATAGCCAACTATAAGCCTTTCGCAAATATTCAAAAAATTGAAAGGGAGAAAAGTTACAAGAAACGGAAAATAAAATAGATATATAAAGAGTCCACTGAGAGGGAAAATAGTTATAAAGAAACCACAAAGAAAAGTTGAGATTCCAAAAGTTCTTCCTGATTTAAGGGAAATTCAACCAGTGGATGGAGAAGGTGAGGAACCGACACAAGTAGGGGGTCCTTGGTCGATGGAGTTGACCCTGTAGATGAATATTGCAATCCATGAAATAGAGGTTCATTTATATTCTATATCGAGGATTATATCAAATGTACCAAGTATTATAGAAATAGTCGAGTGTGACTTGGGAGTTTGACTAGTTGCTAGTATCATTTACATCTGTCTTAACGATTATGGAAAAATTTGGATTGATTGATGATTTCAAGACCTAAAAGTAGGAAATATATCACTTTCACACCAATATATAGCCATAAGTGTCTTAATATCTTCTACTCCAAAAATGTGGAGGTACCCCTTGCCAACAATACTATCGATTCAAGCGTCGGATTAGTTAGAAGTATGACTTGTTGGAGAAGAGTCTGTAGAAGAAGTTAAGTTGTATTGGGAGTCACAGTCACTCCAGATAGTCACTCATTCTTCATCCAGTAGGTCGTCATCATCATCATTAGCATGGAATTCATCATGAAAAATTCCAAATAATAGTCCACGTAACAACATTAATATTCTCGATGTGGATTTTACTACTCAAATAAAATATGGAGATCCCAAAAAAATGGTTTGTATGTAAAGCAGTTTGATAATCTAATTGTGAGAATTTGATTTACAACTAGATCTAGGAGCACAAGAGACTCTCACAATTTGAATTTCTTTGCAAAAACTAACAAAAAGCTTGAAAGAGGAACCAAATTTACATACACATGTACACAAAGTGGATATTGAACTCTAACATCTGAATGTGTTTAGATCAGGTATATATTACATCTAGAACAATTTGTGAGGCTTAGGAATCCATTTGGGAGTGTGCATGTGACATGGACAAAATTGACCTCAATCCCCTCTAGGTGGACCAATCAAGCTCCAACTTAGCCCAAACAATCACGTAACCTCATGTGAACATTGGTGAAGTGTGCTGGAGAAATAAAGAGTCCAAGGCATACGTGGGTGAGAAATAGAGGCATGTGGGAGGCTCAATGTGACAATAAATGCTCCTATGAGAGCCAAAATGGAAAACATACATCATTAGTGCCCCTAGTCAAACCCAGATTCACCAAATCAAGGAGGTAGCACTCCAAGACATTAAATGAGGGTGCACATGTGCTGGTTTGACCAAACTAAAGTGCTGGTGTGTGTGTGTGTGTGAATTGTCTAAAAATAACCAGTTCACCTCCTAGATCAAATTCCCTAAGTCTAAACCATAGCAACTTAATTCGTAGAAGCAAATGAAATTGACTAAGGTATAAAATAAGGTTCTAAGTATGGATTATTGTTCTAACACTAATATTGTTGCAGAAAAAAAAAAAACAAAAAACAAATAACAATGTTCATAGGAGGTCTACGTGATAGAGCACTAAGCTAGTACATGAAATTTATTGAAAATGGTACAAAATCAAAACAAGAAATCAAGAAGAATTTCTTGAAATTCTTCCAGATGCAAGATAATAGACACTTGGCTACACATAATCTCAAATCCATTGCACAAACAGTCAGAGAAAAAGTTCATAAATATGAGCAAAATTTAAATATATCCTCAATCAGATGTTATCCAATATGGGAGAATCCATCCTTATTGAATGTTTTGTAGTTGGTCTACTACCATGAATAAGGATGTCATTAACCATGTACAATTTCAATACTTATGATGATTCTCTTAAAAAGGTGCAAAAGTGGAATCCAATACCGACCACTTAGGCAAGTCATTCGATCGATGAGTTGAAGAAATCCTAGAAAAAATGTAGTAGTCATTGCAACATCTAGAATTGAGACATAACGACTTATGGTGCACCAAATTCTCAACCAAATGCCACACAAGATATTCCTATCGATATAGCCAACAAATCCTCTATGGTGATAGAGAATCCTTTCCAAAAGAACAAATATATCTTTAGGAAGAACTGTGACTATTCTCTGAGGAAAGGCAGCCTGTAAATTTTTGACCTACTTAGACATAATATATTTGTGATATCCATGAAATATTTGAACCATGTATGACAGTTGAATGTCCATATAACACCAATGTAGTTAAAGTAAAGTGTTGTGGAATTTGCTGGAATTATCAACATAACACCATTGACTATATCAAAACTTGAAGACCAAACACAATTAGAATACAATCTATTAGATGCAATCAAGAGAACAAAATAATCATAGACAACATGAAGATAATCAACATAATGAGTAGCAAAATAATAAAGGATATCATGGTCGAGGTGGCTATCGTGGTTGAGGACACAATGACTACAACTACGGTCGTGGTCGATTGAGATGCTTTGTTTTCTACAGTGAAGAACATTTGAGCCCCGATTACCCTTGGAAGGACAAGGCAGATCTCAAATTTTGTACTAAATGTGGTGTTAGAGAGCATTCCCTATAGGATTTCCCCGTTATGCTTAAAAAACTTCTTAATAAAAAGAAACTTAATCTTTTCTTTGGTGTTCCTAAGAATGATGTAATTAAACATAAAAATTTACAAATTGTCCCAAGACAAGGAACAAAAATCGGGCATGATAATCCACAAGTAATAAAGTTTCCAAGTAAGGATTGCAATTACCCTCAGATTAATCAACGAAAATATATATTTAATAATTATTCAAGTTTTTTTTGAAGAATAAGCACAAGAAGAATACACTCAAGAATGTAGAAATAAAACATTGAATGAGTTATTGAAATTACTTACAAAAGAAGAAGCTGGTGCATGCTTGATTCTTCTTGTGTATATCATAAAGAAGGACACCAACAATGAGAAAATTCCTATAAATTTATGTAGCCTGAAACAAAAGGAAAAAATAGACATTGATCCTCTAGTTGGTCTCGACATCGATAGATATCATATCTCACAAGTCATCCTCAAATTTAGATCACAAGAAAAAATCATGACAAGAGCAATGTGGGAACGAATTGATCAACTCCAACTATTAGAATCAAGTATCTACCTCAAACTCGCTAATCAAGGTGTCAATGAACCTATTGGTGTACAGAATTTGGTTAATACCATAATCATGGGAATCCAAGAACAAGTTGAATTTGAAATCATTGATCCTCAGGATGAAGCAACATCTTTTCCATCTTTAGTTGGTCAAACATGGGGAAGGAAAATGAAAGCATCTATTTCAGTTGAAAAATACCAAATGGAGCTCAAGGGCGATGGCACCAAAGTTATTGTTCCTATATATCCATCAAGGGAAAATCCATGGGAGGAAACAGATGACCAAGAAGGACATATAAGAATATTAATCAAATAATTGGAAATAACAAAGACACTATATAACTAAATGAGCACAGAGAAATTCATTTGGGATCACCTCTGTCAGTTGGCTACAATTTCGTCATTGAATTTGATTGGTAGATACAGAATTATGAAATGCATGTGAGAGAATGTTGGTTGATACAAGCCATTCCCTGTCGGATAGAAAAAAGTTCTTTGCAATTTTTATAATGCCAAAAATATTTGAGAAAAGACAAGACAATATCTGACACTAGCACCAACAAAATTTGAATCGACTGTTTTGTCACCACTACATTATAAAGAACACGACTCTCTTGTCATTCATGTCAAGGAAGTATCTCGAAATGTCGAAGAATAAGAAATATTTCAAATTCTAGTAGAATCTTTTATTGGACAAGCAAATAGATGGTGGGAGACCCATCAGTTGTGCATGCACACATGTATAACTACCTTGAGTTATTTTATATAAATATTTGATGGAAAGAAACTTATAGAAGACGTACAAATTCCAAAATTTGTGCAATTCATGGACCCATATATTCATATTGTCAGATTCCAAAGAGAATGGAGAAGATTTGGCTATAAAGACACAAAATTTTAGCCACAATTATTTCCTTCTACATTAGACGATATCTTGAACAAATTCTATCAAATGGAGGAAGTCAGGGGTGCAACTTTCACTTGGAAATAATTAAAATAAAATTCCATAAAAGAATTCTCCTTCTCCCCAGTGGAGGAACGCATCAAGGAAGTATTTTAAAAAATGAAGAATTTCATAGAGCCGACAAATAACAAAAAATTGACCAAGGAATATCGACCTGAGCTGACTTGTAACAATATTTCAACCAAAGCAATATGGTTATGAACATGAGTAGAATTGGAAAATGAGAAAACTAAAACTATCGACAACATCTTCCTCTAGAAAAAAGACCATCTATTGACAAGAAAACCCATCAATCTATAATGAAAGTTGCAGTAGAGGAAAAATTTGATCCCAAAAGACTTAAAGAAAAAGAATCCCCCCTTTCCTTCACATATTTTAAAGAAGCATATCAACCAATTATTGAAGAAAGGGCACTAGAGTGGATGGATGCACAAATTAAGATTAAAGAAGTCGACATCTCAAACGACGACCGACCGAAAATGGAAAAGATTGGGGATTATTGGACTAAACAACAAACACCCGATATAACTATATTGCTAAAAGAATATCAAGATGGTTTTCCTAGAGACTATAAATATTTGAAGGGATTGATACAAGAAATGGGTGAGACGAATATCGACAATCAAACCAGATGCTAAACCAGTGAAAAAACATGTGTACAAATTGACAACCAAATATAAATATATCATTAAAAAGGAGATAGAAAACATGCTGGTAGTTAGAATCATATGTCCTATAGATTAATCAAAGTGGGATATACCTATGGTCATGCAACCAAAGAAACACGACCCGACTAAACTGTACATTTGTGTTGAATTCCAAGGATTGAATAAAGTCATGTTGACTGACCCTTTCCCTACACCCTTTTCCAACAAGATTATTAACGAAGTTGATGATCATGAATGTTATTTCTTCATAGATGGATTTTACAGATACAATCAAGTTCCTTTTTCTAAGGAAGACCAGTACAAAACCATGTGTGTTTGTGAATTTGAATCGTTTTCTTATAAAGTAATTCCTTTTGGGTTAAAGAATGCACTAGCAGTCTTCTCAAGAATAATCATTAAATCATTCCAAGAATATATATAATGATGGATATATATTTTGATGACTAGACAATATATTCATTACTTTGTGACCATATCCAATGCCTTTGAATCATGTTGGAACAATGTTGATAAATACAACTTTCATTGAATATAAAAATATGTATATTTGCAACACGAATTGGAATCCTCTTGGGTCATGTCGTCTGTAAGGATGGAATCAAAGTTTCCTTTGTAAATATTAAAGTTATTAACTACTTAAAACCTCTATTCAATCCAAAGTAGGTACAAATACTTCTTGGATTCACACACTATTATCGAAAATTCATTAGACACTATTCAAATACCACGTACCCCTTAGAAGAATTGTCAAAAGAAAACAAAGAATTCCAATGGTCACAAGAATACAAGGCATCGTTTGAAATCTTGAAGATAAAACTATTCAAATATCCTATTCTCTGATTCCTAAACCGGTCGATTGAATTTCACGTCCATATAAACACTTCTAGAGTAATAGTTAGTGCAATCCTGAGTCGCCCCGACGACGACAAAATGTATTATCCAAATGCATATGCTAGTAGAAAACTTAACAAAGATGAAAGGAATTATTCAAACACCAAGCGAGATGCCCTTAGTATGATTTTCACACTATAAAAGTACAGGAATTTTCTATTCGCTAACCCATTCAGCTTCTGCACTGACTTTTAGTACCCTGTATTTTTCCTATGGATGATGTAGGAAGTCACAGGGGTAACTATTTCAAACCAGCTTTATACTGCCTTCTAGGCAGTCAGAGAGGGCTCTCTCTTGTCATAGTAACCTTCACATACACTTTTATCTTTAAAGAGCACGCAGAAGACTGGATTTATGCTATTAACATGACAATTACAATATTAACAGGTTGAAAAGAAAAACAAGATCAAAACCATTGGGAGATGGAGTCACGGTATGAAACATTCAAGGTGATTACAGCATGATAATAAATAGTGATTTCTCCTATGTAATATGAGGCATAGTAAGCACAACATTTAGTCAAATAGATTTATAGCGATGGCAAATAGAAATGAGGAAAGAGCCCCGTGAAGAACAAAGGCATCTATCAAGGATGCATATTTAAGCGCACCTTTAGTGGAAAATAACAAAGGGAAACAGCTAAAATAGAGCACCTATCTATGGATGAATTCTGTAGCACCTATAACAATCACATTATGAACACAATTTTTGATACAGGAGCACTTAACAAAGAGCGAATTCCTGCATACTAATCTAGAAATGCATTGGCAGAAATAACACATATGTAAATGAATAAACATGAAACAAAGACTAAACACCAACACCGTGATGAATCTCATAACCGAAGAAAAATATATTCATTGAAGCTCCCAAAAATTGTTTGCAGAACTACAAAATCGTTGCCGAGGTCTCAAAAATGAAAATCAGTCCAATGTCTATCCTCCTTTGAGGAGGTTCTATTCATAATGTGAGGGCCCCCAGGACCAACCCTGAAACAAAGATTGATTAGGTTTTACGAAATTGAGGAATCAATCCTGAATCAGTTACAATATATTCCAACATCTGTGAGGTGTCATGCTCGCCCTGTTCCTACACGTAATCCTGGAGGTGAGGAATATTTAGCATGCTCAAAAATACTTGTATGATGGTGACGGGGATTGAGCTCATTTTCGGTGACAGTGGTGACTAGTAAAAATCCTAGCAGCTTGGTGTTGACTCGGTTTGGATTGATCCCCCCCCAGGTGGGGAATTCAGAAGATACCTTATCCTACCAAATATTTCAACTGTCTTCCATTGATCTGGAGTCGGTAATTCCAACGTGGCCATTTCCTTTGCTAATATGCATAGCTCAAAAAGATATTGGTAGGAAAAACTTTGAAGGTGGGCATGTGCTTCTATGAAGGCGAACAAAACTTCGAATTCGTCAGCCAAATTATCCATAATGATCCCACCTATAAATGACTGAGTCATATCTGTGAAGTTCAGGTGGTCCTTTCTGCATGCGATGAGCATTTTGTGGTATTCTTTCTTGGTCAGCATTACGCTCCCTTCTCGCCAGAAAAAGGGGAGTCCCTTCTTGGTTAGGGAGTCACAATCTTCAATGAACTCCTTCACCTGATGTGCCAAAACATCAAACTTCTTTTGGACTGTATCTATGTGGCGATGCTTGTTTATCACCTTTCTTTCCCATGTCATGGTGGAAATCATGTCTGTAACAAACTTAAATAATACAAATATATATATATATATATATATATATATATATATATATATATAT
>LPNX010423444.1:97495-221958 GCA_001517045.1 Pseudotsuga menziesii
GAATAAATATTCACTTCAATGTCCTTGATATTTACTTTCTCAAGGTTGTTCTCTGACAGGCGGTTTAGGAAATCAATGGTGTTATTGGCATATTTGGTTGGATTTTTATTGATTTTCTCCCTTTCTAATGTCAATGCTTGTCTAGATGAGTAGATAACCAATCCTTTATCCAAAATGTAATCCAGGTAAGGCATGATAAAAAAAATCCCCCTTCCTCTTTCCATTATTTTACGTACCTTTTAAACTCAGCTCACTTGGTCCAAAGTTGTTTTGTTCCTTAATAGGTCTTGAGTTCGAGTCTTATTAAACTACTTTTTAGTGCATGCAATTTCTATTTTCAAGTTACTTTATTGTAAAAGTGCATCTCACATAAATAAAATAAAATAAAAAGTGAGTCACTGAAGTTTTTTAATTTATTGCCGCACTATTTAAAAGTAACATTATTGTAAAAGTGAACATCACTTATTCTACAAAAGTGATTCACTTAAAAACAACTTTATTATAAAGTGATTTTCAAAGGTTGATCTTGGGAAGAGGGGGGTTCTTTTTTTTAGTTGGTCTAGTTAATATCTGCCACGTCACTATTGGGGACATCTTCAACATTTTATTTGATCAAGCATAACTTCATCATCCAGATTCAGTTTTCATTGCCGTTTTTTTTAAAACTGCATATTTTTTTGAGCTCTTTGCATCCAGATAGTTAGCTTCTGTTCTTTCAGCCATTATTTTACATTATGGCTTCCCCTTGTGATATTATACTTACAAGTTCTAACTATTTCTCATGGAAATCTCGTATGGAGGATGTTCTGCGAAGTGGGGGGCTTTTCAGGATAACCTCATAGAAAGAAACAAAACCCACTGATGATGAGAAGAAAATTAAATGGAAAAATAGATGCGATGAAGCTCATGGATTGATTGGGATGTCAAATTCTACTGATTTGCGGTTCCACATATCTGGAATTGATGAACCTGATATAGCTTGAGAAAAGTTGGAATCTGTGTTTGGTAAACACAATGAAATTTGAGGTCATCAACTTGAGAATGAGTTGATTTCCTTGAATCCAAATGATTTTTCATGCATTCAAGACTATTTATCTAAGTGTAAACTCTTAGACTCTTATGTACATAATGTAAGATTACGAAAGAAGACAAACAATGTATTTATCATATTCTTTCCAAACTTGGACTTGCATATTCTGTTTTTGTATCTACATTCTACTCCATGAAAGAATCCTTTACTGCAGTTAGCTATTAAGAGCCTAGTCTTGAATCCATTTGTGATTCCTTAATTAGAGAGAAAGATAAGCTCATTCATCTTGGAATAATTAACAATGCAGATACATCTGGGAAAGCCTTATTGTCCCAACAGAAAGAAAATTCCAAGCCTCCCAAGAAACATAATTTTCGCAATAATAAGCCAAACAACAAGGGTCCCAAACCCTCTCAGTCAGCTCCTTCTTTAAAATATGACAAAGGATCCAAGCCAAAAGGAAAGAAGACTGAATGTCATTGCAATTTTTGTGGGAAATATAATCATGATGAATCTAAGTGTTTCAAGAAGATGTCATCCTTGGAAACAACAATAAAGAAGCACCACATCAGCCTAGATTCATCTTCAGAATCTACCTCTCATGGACATGCACTTTGTGCTTCTGGTTACTCTTATACTGCATCTTCTTCTTCTACTTCAATTGAATGGCTCATTGATTCTAGAGCATCTTATCATATGGCTAAGGATCAAGCCATATTTTCTACTATGCATGAATGTAACACTAAGCAAATATTTGTTGGTGATGATAGATCTCTAAGTGTTGTAGGATCTGGAACAGTTCCAGTAGAAAATGGTCATTTCAGTGATGTACTATGTGTTCCAAAAATATCATGCAATTTGTTATCAGTCTATCAATTTACTCATTCGGGTGAAGGTAAAACTATGACATTTACACCTCACTAAGTTGTAATCAAGGATTTTAAAAATCCTCAAAATGTCATTAATACTAGAACTGTTGATGATATTACCAGGTTGTACAAATTTAACAACTTTGGGTCATCACCTTTTCCTTCAGTTTTTGCTGCTCATAGTGATAACTTGAACAAACTTTGGCATTTGGTCACTTAAATTATTGCTCATTGCAACAACTATGTAAATACAATATGGTGACTGGTCTTCCGATGGTATCTTGCAAGGATGGTGTTTGTTTTGGTTGTGTACTAGGAAAACATCATCAGGACAGTTTTGACAAACGTGCCTCTTGGCATGCCTCGGTTCCCTTGGAGCTTGTGCATAGTGACTTGTGTGGCCCTATTCCATCTGCTTCCTGTTATACACCTGAGTGGCACCTCTCCGTCCGAGTGCTGATATCCCTCATGTCGGCACACAAAATGACACTTATGGATAGAGGTTTGCCCTTAACACTATAGCTTGGCTTGTCATGACATACATTCTACCTTAATCCAGCTAGTTACTTTGCCATTTAGCCATGTTGGGATGTATTCACGACTCTCTTTATAGACAACTCGTGAGTCATTCGCGAGTCTCCTTTACAGCAAGTCGTGAATCCTTGTATTCGCGGGTTGCGCTTATACAGAGTCACGAGTCATTCGCGGGTTGCTCTACTACATACCCGCGAATGTGCCTCTTAACATGAAACACAAAATCACGTGCTAATGGGAGTTTAGTTAAGTCATTTTACTTAATCTCCCTAACTGCTACAACTTCCCCAACCTTCGAGAACTGCCTTATTTTACCCATATAAATACAGGCCTTGGGGAGGGTTGTAGACACTTACACTTTGGAGCAAAGTTATGCTGGTGGATTGTTCACAGAAGTTTGTGGAGCAGTGAAACTCAGAATCCTTTGGTGACAGAGGAGTCCTTGTCTCAGACGTTTGGTTGTACTCTGAACTTTCTCATTATTGATAATAAAGAGATTACTTTTTCCACATTTGTCTCATATATCTTGGTTTGATAATTGTTTATGCTTCAATATGTCATATTTGATTTATCTAACCTGCTAACATATATATATGAATCATTCTATATCTAGAAGATTGTCTCTGAACAGGTGAAAGAGGAGTGAACCTTGAAGACTTTGGAAGTGGAGCAGATCGGAAGAGGACTAGCAAGGATCGAACGTCGTTAAACAAGTAAGTTCTTCTAATCCCCCTATTTCCTATTCTGCACTTTAGAAGTCAATTGTTTGCAAGTGTTTGAGTATGTTGTTAACCCTCGACCTACGATTATTAGGTGCATAATCCCTTACAATAGAACTGGAAACTCTGCTAAGGAAGCCTAGACTGCTGTAGGTCATTTCTGTTATCCTGACCATTTTTGCTTGTGAGTCTGACTATGGTTTTTTATCCTGGCTCTTGCTTACTTCAGTGTTTGAAAGTCTTAGGGTTTTTTCTTTGCTTTTGAGAAAATTTTTATACCCATTCGCGGGTTGTTCCACTGAACAGTCGCGAGTAAAAAGTTGCATTCGCGGGTTGTTATACTGCACAGTCACGAGCATTCGCGAGTTGCACTGCTAGATAGTCGCAGGTACTCCTGAAGATTTAGATTTTTAAAGAAGAGTTTGCTTGTGTCTTTTCTTGTTATAGTCCTTGTTTTCTGGGAAGACTTTCTTTAAGAATGCTGTAGAGTTTGCTTGATTGCCTCAGGTGATCACATCTTAGTGCTTTTTGAAAGCCATTGAGTCTTTTTACTTGATTTATTTACTGTTTGCATCCTGAAGCATTTGGCCTGTTTGGGTTCTTGGTTAAAGTGTCTTAGTCCAGATCAATGATCAGGGTCTTGGACTCTGTTTTTCTAGCCTGCTTTCTGACAGTTGCTGGTTTGCACTTACCTTTTTAAGTCTGCAGTGGTTTTGTATCATTGTTTGCACCCAAGCTAGGTTCCTAGCCTACTTCTCTTGCTGGTCTGTTGGTTCTGTCAGCCTGTTTGTTTCAGTTTGTAGTTTGTTTACAGTTCATAAGTTTCAAGTTTACTCAAACATAGTGCATTGTAGATGCATAGTAGTTTCTTTGAGCAATTTTTAAAGTGAAAACAAAACATAGTTAGTCTTTTGCATTGTAATTTTTGCATAAGTAGTGTTTGCTTCATTTTAAAATATATAATCTCAGAAAATTACAAAAACATAGGCTTAGTTTCTCTTATCAGTGCTTTAGTTCATCAATACATATTTGAAAAAATGAAAAGAAGTTTGTTTTATAGTAGTAGTTTTCTTTGAATATACTTTACTTTCATTTATTTCTTGCTGAGTCAAAACACCATACAGTATATCACTTCCATTTCCTCTTGAGTAAGAAACAACCCTTAAAATAAACGCATAAATTAAAATTTACTAGTAAGTTTTTATTTTTAGGGGCCTTTCACCTACTAGCTTAGGCTAGACTTGTGGGCTAGGGAGTGTAAAATTCCCACAAGTTATAAACTCAGATGTAGTGGACCGTTCTTTAGGTAAATCCTTGATTCTATCACTGTATCTGGGAAGCTCCTCTCAAACGGGAGTTAAGCACTAGGCTGCGTGGAGGCTTGGACAGAGGAGATAACCCTCCGAATCCTTGTCAAAACGTAACCCAGGACTTTTACACATCTGGGGATTCTGTCCTAGACAGAGTTTCGGGCTCAGCTACCCTACCCATGTGTACGAGTTTGGCTGATGACTATCCCCCCAGACAGCTGGTATTGTCAAGGTAGCCTTTAGTCTCTTGTCTTTTAGGGTTCATACCTAGGTAAACCGGAAGGTTATTTCTGGTTCACCTTGAATGGGCTTGGAAGGTAACCCTTGTGGAAAGTGCAGGAGGGTGGTGGGTGATTCCTTCGCTTGTGCCTGAGAACCCCTCAAGGACACCAAGTAATCGTTCATCATCTTTCTTTGGGAAAGCATATCTTTATACCCTGGTTTGATTGCTTGAGACTCTAGGATCTTTTTAGTGTATGCTCTGTGGATTTGCTTGTGCTTAGTTGACCTTAGGGTGTGATTAGTCAAATTTTTAATTCTGGAGGACCAACTTGTTAGAAGGTAAAGAAGGTTGAGAAACCTTCCTCCTCTTCCTGCATTGGAGCCTCCACCTTTACCCCAAAGGTGGAAATTAGGCACAGACGGTTATTTTGAACCAGTAGGAGTAAGTGAGGTTCTTGGTGAACCGTAATTGATAGCTAACCGTTTTGATTTTGACACAGTCGAGATAGAAGAATTGTAGACTGACGAGTTTGCAAGAAATTTTAACACTCCATTGACTGATCTTAACGATCCTGTGATCGTCCAAGTTAGACCTTTTAGTTCACCAGTAGTAGGTGTCCCTTTGAGTAGAGTCATGTCTTCTGCGGAAGAGAGTTCTTTTGTGTTTACCTCAACCCTCCCAGTTGAGGGGGTACTACCTCCCTCGGTTAGTGCCGCTAGATCTAGTTTTCCTTATACACCTTTGACTCCAGCGAGCCGGGTGGTTCAACCACCGGTTCACTCCAACATAGGAGGTATTTCTGGTAACACGGTTGCTGGGATCCCCATTATACCTACCATTCCCTCTTCCTTCCCTTACACTACTCAGAGTGGTCCAGTAGGATCCTCAACTTATGTCCAAGGATTTTCTTGGAATGGGGGGCATATCCCCCCATCCAGTCCATACGTAGGTCCAACTTCTTCATATGTAGGAGTGCAGTTTGGGGGAAACACCTCTTATGGGAAAAGCTTCCATACCCCTATTTCGGTTCCATACTTGAGCTCTCCCTTCTCTTTGTTTAGCGGAGGGATACCTGCTCCAGTCTTTCAGACCCCAGCTTCTATGGGGATGGCCCGAACCATGTACACTGCACCTCCCACCCAAAATCCTATGGCCTACGGATGGAATCCATTTCAAAGCAACCTTCCCACTTCACAATTAGTGTCAGGGGGCAACCCCACCTTTACCTATGGGCATTCGGGGGCTGGACCCTCTAATACCCAAGCTAGCACTTCTAGTACACCGGTTAGGCCCAAAATTCCTTTTCTGGAAACTTTGAACTTGCCAGACTTACCCAAATTGATGAATGACCTGGTAAGGCATGACCCTTTGTGGCCACCTGTTCCCACCAAACTGCCCTTGGACATCCCTAAGTTCGAAGGTAAGGCTGGTGAAGATCCTGGGGCTCATGCCACCACCTTCCATTTATGGTGTTCTTCCAACTCATTGAATGAAGATTCAGTGAGATTGAGGCTGTTCCAGAGGACCTTGACTGGCACTGCGGAAAAATGGTACATTAAGCTGCCTTCTACCGCTTTTAGTAGTTTCTGGGACCTAGCTAGTGCTTTCCTCAGTCACTTTCAGCTTCCGGTTCGTTACGATTTCGGAACGGATTTGTTGTCCACTTTCAGACAAAACAAGGCAACCCACATCTCGGATCATATCCAAGAGTGGAGGAGGCGAAAGAGTCTTATCAAAGCTACCATCCCTCCTGAGTTTCTATTAGAGTGGTTCCTTAAGTCATTGTTGCCATACATATCTAAGGATGTTTCCACATCAGGAGTGACTAGTGAACAAGAACCCATACTCAGGGCCCAACAGTTGGACTTGATTTATTCACAGTCTGGGATTCTATATGAAATTATCCCTGAGGCACAAAGGCCTTCACATGAGGCCGAGAAACCCAAGCCTGGACCCCATGCCGATGGTGTGGTTGGGTCCGTAAACTCTCCCACTGTAGAGTCTTTGACAAAACAACTTCACCAATTGTCTGTCAAACAGTCTACGGCGGAGGCAGCAAAGGCTACCCCCTCCTCCCAAAGTGCAAATGTTTTTGCACAAACCTCTTCGAAGGGAAATCAGCAGCCCAGCGGGAAGAAGAAGAAAGGTAAAAAGGGAGAGGGAAATCAAAATAAAAAAAAGCCAAAGCCCGCAAACAATGCTGATGGAGGCAAAAAGGAAAAGAAGAAATTCAAGTTCCCTTGTAAGTTGTGCCAAGGGGACCACCTTACTCATCTTTGTCCCCTCATGGAACAAGCTCAGAAGCTGCTCCAAGCTCAACCGTCGGCTGTCCTGAAGGATCCGTTTCCCCAAGGGCAAAATTCTGCTTCAGCTTCTACCGTAGCAGGGGGCACTCAAGCTGCCCCTGACCCCAATTATATCAACATGGTTAGATCCTCAACTTTGTTACAAACCAGGAACAAAAACTATGAGAAAGAGACCGATGAGAAGGGTAAAGCTGTAGTTGAATCTTCCAACCCTCTCACTATAGAGAAACCTGCGGAAATAATGCTAAAGATACCCAAAGGTGTCTTTAAGAAGACTTTGCATAACCCAAATGCCC
Source organism: Pseudotsuga menziesii (assembly GCA_001517045.1). Classification (NCBI taxonomy): domain Eukaryota; kingdom Viridiplantae; phylum Streptophyta; class Pinopsida; order Pinales; family Pinaceae; genus Pseudotsuga; species Pseudotsuga menziesii. The sequence goes on from LPNX010423444.1 coordinate 104,783, forward strand.
GAGCCGCTTCTAAATACTCTGTGGTTGAAGACTTGGCTCAGAATCCGTGTGCAATGTCAGCTTTGGAGGTGCTACAGAGCTGTCCCGCTCAGCGGGATGCCCTCTTAGCAGCTTTAGGTAGCATGGACTCTTCGAGTTTCTCAGCGAAATTTAATCTCTCTGATGTTAAAATTCGCCTCCCCTACCATGTAGCTCTATCGATAGATGTTGTCCATGGTGGTAAGACCATTGGACGAGTATTTGTTGATGAGGGAGCCTCTACTTGTGTTATGTCCCTGGCCTATTGGAAAGCTCTTGGATCCCCAGAACTGGTCCCATCAACCACTTTACTTACTGCTTTTGATGGAAGGTCTTTTCGTCCACATGGTATCCTGCCTGCTTTTGAGATTAAGTTGGCTGGCAAAGCAGTGTCTGTTGAAGTCGAAGTGATTGATGCTCCGTTGGACTACAATTTGCTTCTGGGTAGGAATTGAACTTATGCAATGTCTGCTGTTGCATATGCTATCTTTCGTGTCATGGTTTTTCCACATGAGGGAAAGGTGGTCACTATTGACCAACTTGATTTTACCCGAAAAGGCCGCTTAGAGTCTAAAGATTCCACTGTGCCATTGGTTGATTAGGTCAAACCTGCTGCACAGAGCTTGGGGGCTGGAATGTACGCATCATTGATGGGCACATTCAATATTCCAGCTCCAGTCCTTTATATCGGTTCTACTACTGTAGGGAAGTCCATTGATTCGGTGGTCGATAGGACTGATCCTTGGGTCCTCCCAACCCCTCAGGAACCGGAAGTGCCCTTATCTGCAGTGGAAGTGGCGTATCAAGCTATTACCCAAACCACTGTAGATCCCATTCTAGATCCTCTTACAGTCTCAGATGATCTAGAAGAAGTCTATATGCCCGCATGGGCGGAAAACTCTTTACATTCCATAGATTGCTTAAACACTGTTTTACCTTCTGATGAAGCTATTCTGGAAGCTATGTGTTCACGTGATAAGATATGTGAGGATCTTCATCACCGATCTTATTTCCTTCTAGAGCTAAGCAAGATAGAAAACCAAGAGTTTCATGTGAGACTGTCGGATGATGTTGATACACCTGTCAACCCTTTACCTAGGGAAGGAGTGTTTGCCGAGGGGAATATGGAAAACATTTCTGCCACTATACCGATCAACATCTCTGTAAAACCAGATGTCGTGGAAAATATCGATATAGGTACAAGCTGCTCTCCGGAGGAGATTGCCATTTATACTGCCCTTTTCAAGGAATTCCACGATATCTTTGCCTGGTCATATGAGGAGATGCCAGGCATTGATCCATCTATTGTTCAACATGAGATCCCAACCTATCCTGATGCCAAGCCAGTTCGGCAAAAATTATGCCCCGTGAACCCGCGTAAAGCGGCAACTGTGAAGGCAGAGGTTGAAAAGCTGTTGAAAGCAGGTTTTATATATCCCGTAGCTTTGACTGAATGGGTGTCCAACCCAGTTCCTGTTGATAAAAAGCAAGGGACTATCCGCTTTTGTACAAACTTTCGAGACCTTAACAAAGCTTGTCCTAAGGACAACTACCCTACACCGTTTATTGATTAGATCATAGATGCATGTGCGGGTAGTGAAGTATTCTCGTTTATGGATGGTTTCTATGGCTACAATCAAATCCAAATCAAATCGGAAGACCAGCATAAAACTGCTTTTATTTTCCCTTGGGGTACATTCGCGTATAGAAAAATGCCCTTTGGATTGAAAAATGCAGGGGCAACCTTTCAACAAGCCATGAAATTTTCTTTTCACGACATAAAAGCCATTGTTGAGCCCTACCTTGATGATATTCCTGCTCATTCTCGTAAGAGGATCCAGCATCCAGATCATTTACGGTTGATTTTTGAGAGATGCAGATACTATAAAATTCGCTTGAATCCCCACAAGTGTGTTTTCTGCATCGAATAAGGTAGATTGTTTGGATTCATTGTCTCTAGTAGGGGAATTCAGGTGGATCCTTTAAAAGTTGAGGCCATTGTGAATCTGCCTCCTCCTCGTTCACTTAGGCAACTTCAGAGTTTACAAGGAAAGTCTAACTTCCTTCGACGTTTTATCATTAATTATGCCAAGATCACAAAAGGTTTCATGCGCATGCTTAAACAGGACACCCCATTTGTATGGGATGAAATTGCACAACTCGCGTTCGAGGCATTGAAAAAAGCCTTGTTGTCGGCTCCTTTATTACGCCCACCAGATTATTCTAGGGATTTTATATTATATCTGGCCGCGTCGAAGTCTACCATTGGGGTAGTGCTAGTTCAGGAGGATGACAAGCTCGTTGAGCATGTTTTCTATTATCTTAGCTGCGCTCTGGTTGGACCTAAGCTTAAGTACTCCCACGTCGAGAAGTTAGCCTTAGCAGCTGTTTATGCTGTACAGAGGTTACGACACTACATCTTACTGAGGACCACTACTGTAGTGGCGGATGTAAACCCTTTCCAATATGTTTTATCCCGACGGATTGTTGGGGGAAAATTCAATAAGTGGATAGTCATTCTCCAAGAGTTTGACTTGGTTTTCCAATCCGCTAAATCCAAAAATTCCTTAGTTTTTTCCGAGCTTATAGCAGAATTCCCTACGGAAGAAGATGTAGTGGTTCAGGATGACTCATTCCCAGATGAGCACATCTTCCTTATATCCACCTCTGATCCTTGGTACAGAGATATTCTTATATATCTCCAGACTTTGAAGTATCCTACCACTTACTCTAGGGAAGACCGACGCAAGTTACTCCTTCATGCTAAAAACTACCTCATTATAGGAGATACATTATATCGATGAGGGGTAGATTCCGTCTTGCGTCGCTGCCTTACTTGTGAGGAAGCGGAGATTGTCCTAAATGATTCCCATAGCGGAGCGTGTGAGGGTCATTTATCTGGGTTAGCAACGGCTCAGAAGATATTACGTGCCGGGTATTTTTGGCCCACCATCTTTAAAGATTGTGTGGAAGCTATGAAACGCTGTCATCCGTGTCAGCTTTACACTAGAAAAATGTGGTCACATACTGTTCCCTTGTTTCCCATTGTCTTGGTAGGCCCCTTCATGAAATGGGGGATAGATTATATGACATGCAACCCAGCCTCGTCTGGGGGGCATAAATACATCATTGTCGCTGTTGACTATTTCACAAAATGGGCAGAGGCAATGCCTACTTTCAAAGACAATGGGGAAACTGCAGCTTTCTTCATGTTTAATCAGATTATTGCTAGGTTTGGTATTCCCAAAGTGATTGTCACTGACCATGGCAGTCATTTCCAAAATCACATGATGACAGAGCTGACCACCATGCTCGGATTCCGACAAGAACATTCTTCTCCATATTATCCGCAAGAAAATGGTCAGGTTGAGGCTATAAACAAAAATTTAAAAACTATCCTTAAACGTACTATTGATGCAGCCCGTTCAAATTGGCACATCATGTTATATCCTGCTCTTTGGGATTATCGAACCAATGTCAAAACTGCTACGGGTTTTTCCCCCTTCCAACTCGTTCACGGGGTGGAATCTATTACACTGATTGAATGCGAAATCCCATCCTTGCAGATAGCTATTCATGTGCTACCTGACACAACTGAGATTGAGGAACGGTTGCTCCATTTAGAACACCTTGATGAACAACGTAGAGATGCGTTGACTGCAAATCAGGCTCATAAGAATAGGGTTAAATCTCAATATGATAAAATGGTCAAACCTCAGGTTTTCTCTGAGGGGGAACTTGTCTTGCTCTAGGACCAAGATAAAGAACCTCTGGGGGCAGGAAAATTCAAGGCCATGTGGTTGGGACCCTATGTTGTGTCTAAAGTTTTGAGTAAAGGCACATATGAATTAGTGGATTATGATGGGAATAAGCTGCCTGAGCCTAGAAATGGGCTCTACCTGAAGAAGTACTATGCCTAGGCTTAGCACTTTTTCTTGTATATTAATGTATGTATTTTTTATGTACATTAGGTTGTCAGTTTCGTTTTTTATACTATCTGCTGGTTGTTGTAGATGTCTTCCGAGATGTATGTAGGTTTTGCTGATGGCGCTAGCCATCATACTTGTAACCTGGCTTCGGCAGCATGGGTTATCTATTCCCCTTCAGGACAGCTTGTTGCCGCGAGTGGCGCTTGTCTAGGTCCTGCTTCCAATAATGTTGTTGAGTATAGGGCTATAATTGAGCTCCTATGGGATGCTTTGTCAAGAGGCATCACCCAGCTTGAAGTCCATTTGGATTCTCAGTTGGTTGTTTCCCAGCTCAATCGAGCTTATCAGATGCGTAATCCTACATTGTTACGTCAGTTCATTCAAATTCGTTTACTGGAAATACATTTTGAAGTTATTACTTTCAATCACATTCCACGAAACCAAAATTCATTAGTTGATGCATATGCTAATTATATTTTGGACTGGCATCTCACACACATTCTATAAAATATATAGCAAATACATAAGAAACATTTGTAAATAAGCTGACAACCAAACACAAATATATATATATATGTAAATATCTGTCATAGATAGGTCAAGTCTGATCCATAGATCCCATCATGTACAAAATATACAAAAAGTGGATCATCATCCATCAAAATGCCCTAAAACTAAGCCTGACCGCCATGGCCACTGGGACCTCCTTGGTCCCCGTGATCTCTGTGCCCCCTGGCTTCCTCAGCCTCCTCGGCTTTGGCAGCCTCCACCACATCCCTATATACAAGTACTGCCCTAGCTACCCATCTGAAAAGACGTAGCCAGACCGGTGGAACCCCAACTACAAACTCCTGCATAACTATAGGGAGATGCTCTATCCGTATCGTAGGTACTCGCTCAGTCAGCCTGCCTAGCTTCATCTCGAGTACCCTGATCAATCCTGGGTCTCTCCCTGCAACAGGATGTACGAAGGTACGTGGGTGCCCTTCAGGGCGGACTGGTCCAATATCTTCATTTTGACACATAAATAGGGTTTAGACTTGTGCATATGTATATATCCTATCATTTGAAAATCCATAAAAATTTGATAATGATAAAAAATAAAAAATACTTACCCATCTCTCCCCATGCTCCTCCTAGAGGGAGGACTAGGTCGGGATCACCTCGGAAATCTAACCCGGCGTATGGAAAATGCTCCAACACCGGCGCCTACCGTTCCCACCATGTATAGAAATCATCATCATACATGGTATGTACTACATCTCCTCCTCCTTGACGGAGGAAGATATCTCCCCACTGGCTTAGCCTCGGCTTCCGTGGATGACGGACCTGTAATGGTATAGCAGGGCTCATAGCTGGCACTCTCTCAAAGAAGAACGCTACCAGTATACTCGCATAGCCAAAGTTCTTCCGTCTTCCCCTCCTACAGTCGGATAATTGCCTCTTCATGATGGGGGAAATTCCCGTACACCAATCAAAGAGAGTACCTCTAAAGCAGTCCACCGCCACTCTCATCTGAGTCCTGGTGGCCATGTGTAACCCTGTTGACCCTGAAAGTATGACAATAGTACTGGCCAATACCTGAAGTGTAAGATCCTGAATATCTGCAATGAGAACACTGCTGCCTTTCTTTTGAGTACCCGGCCTGCAGAATACATCGACATAGTTTTGGACACTCAAGGGGTCTCCACCCCTGCCAGTGCCTTACAGGTTCATCGGTGCTCCCTGATGTGACAACCCAGTTATGAAGTAGTTGTCTTGTGTGGTAAGCTCCAAAGTCTCACCTTGGATATTGAACATCCCCAGGTCATGGTCCCAATAATGGACTAAGAACTCTAATATGCAGACATTGGTCCGCATGGGCGATGTGCAAAAGAACTTGAGAAGCCCACTGGTCCTCAATGCTTGGATAGTAGGCAGGCTTTGGAGAGCCGCTTGATCCATCGCTTCATGTTCCCTCTCTCTCCACTCCAGCACCATGTTTTTCCTGACAAAAACAAATAATTTGATTTAGTATTCCATCATAAAATTTTAAAAATTTTGCATATTTTTAAAGCATTTTCCTATTGCGCAGCATTCGCGACTGTCCATTGGGACAAGTCGCGAGTCATTCGTGACTTTCCTATTGAGCAACTCGTGAATGGAACGCGCATTTGTGACTTTCATGCCTTGCAACCCACGAATGCATTTTGCCATAATTTAGGTTGATGAAAAATACTGAATTAACCACTAAATTAAAAATTTGTTTGGATCAAATTGAAGAGCTAAGGGTGTAGATTTACCTGAAGCTGACGGTTTCTGAATCCGACGGTCCAATTGTCCACAGTGATCAATCAAAGATAGAGGGTAAACTTTCCTTTTTGGTTCAAAAAGTGCAAATGGTATGAAATGTTTTGATTTTCAAACTATTTATAGAAATAAAATTTCGTAAAGTGGGTCTTTTTATATAGTTTGAAATGACAATTGATTAATATCACCTTCTTTGTACCTTGGAATAGGTTTACCAACTTTTACAAAGTGTTGATGCATCTATAGGGTGGTTTTTGCTCTTTCCAACACATGTTGGCATCTTATCACTCCACATTAACCTTAGTAATCAACATTTTTTCCACGGACTATGGTATTTTAAGCCATTAGTCCCGTGTCTCTACCATTGTTCTTCTGTGGCTAGGATCCCTTTTCATGAGTATCATTCTTATATGCCATTGCCATCCTTTGGTACTCATTCCATCACTGTTTCAGGCCCAGGGGTTTCCTCATAGCTATTTTTCACGCCAACTAGAGCTTCTTATGAATCTCTTTTTACAAGCTATCCCTTTATAGGACTCCCCAACCTTATGGAGTTTCTTTAGGCCCAGGTCTGACTCCTTCAAAACAGACTTGACTGCCAAGTTATCTCGTCCGTTCAAGCTCATTAAGAATATGTGAACGGGCATCCGCATTGGTGGTAGGTTATCTCTTTCTCGGACCATGCGGAATAATACGAGAAAGGATCACTCTCTTTTCTTCGGAATTGAGAAGAGTATTCTCAGGTATAGGTTTATCACTTTCCGGACCTGAGGGACTAAATTTACGGAAAAGCAACACCCGGTTTGAGCTTAGTTTTCTCTTTTTCGTGCTCTGGACCCAAACATGAAAAAGATTTCAAGTGTACTATGTGTCTTTGTCATGCTCGTTAAACACTAAAGAACAAAGCAACGAGTTTATTGTTGTAAGCCCCATTTCTCGTAACCAAATGGATCTTTCCGAGTGATCTTGCTTTCCTTCACACTCGTAAAACTGAATCTATTTTATGCTGTTTTGGAAGGAGCATTGGGTAGGTGGTAATTTAACCTTTTTCAGACCTTCCCGGCTAAGTACGAAAAAGGTTCACCTTTTCTTCTTTGGAAGTTAAGAGAGTTCTCCTGTGGTTTGTTTTATACTTTTTCGGCCTCAGGAGACTAAATTGAACGAAAAAGAACCCCCCTGGAGTCTTCTTTGGCATTTTCAGACTCTCTAAATGTGAAAATACCGCATGAGCATGTACTAGTTCGAGCTCATTAAATCCACGGATCAGTGTATCAAGCATTATTTTCCCATCTCTTCAAACTTGTTACAAAATGAAGAGGGAACCGAGTTTACTTTCCTGGACTCATTAAAACTTAACAGGGAAGGTAAGGAAGAAGTTTTCTCTTGTTTTCAGTAATGGCAGCATGTCATCCTTGAACATAGCACTCTTTGCTTTCCGATATCCATGTTTTAGTATAAACTTGTGTTCAGCTATCACTTTGAGTTTTGACTCCTCCTCTTGTCCATTATACCTGGGGAATCTGCTCATGTCTCCTACATGACAGATGAGTCTAGTTGTTCTATCTATCCGTTGTATGCTGCCTTGGGTCATCTCTGTGTCGTGCTCACTGTTCAAGGATTATACCTAATGTCTGATCTATCACTTGATCCCATCACTGTCATATCTGTTATCCATTTACTTGTGTCTCCCTTCTTTTGCCTAGTTCCTAGTCACTCTTGTGATCCGTTGGAGGATCCATTGCCTTCCTTATCACAGTATGGTTCCGTTTCAGCACCTCCTGATGACGAAGACCTAGAGTTTTGACGATAGTACCTCTGGATTCACTTTAATCATTGGTGAAATCCTTTGCTTCAGTTGTCAATTATCACTTATTGGTTGACAAACTGTTGAATCCTCTCCATGTTCAACTTCAGCTTACCCTTATTCACATGGCTTGGATTGTACTGGTTCTTTGGGATCATTTATGCAGACCTTAGTCCCTCATTTTGGGCTAAGTTGCGCAAGACCATGTTCTATTTTGATATCCAGCTCCCAGATCTTTGAAGACTCATCATTATTGTATTGTGGCTTCGATCCACCTTTGTAATATACGTGGTTTCTACCCGTATCATATGATGTAATCAAATATTGTACAGGAGCTAGTGTTCCAGTAAATTGAACATAGTATCCTCAGATGTAACTTTGTATATCACATTATTACGTATTTGTTTCAGGTACTCTCTCTGCTCCATTGGATTTCTGAGTTTCTCCAGAGTTAAAGATTATAATGTATTTCGGCCATCGTTCCCCTCCGACCTCACACATTAGGGGGCATCTGTTATACACCTGAGTGGGACCTCTCTGTCCGAGTGCTGATATCCCTCCTGTCGGCACACAAAAGGAAACTTATGGATAGAGATTTTCCCTTAACACTATAGCTTGGCTTGTCATGACATACATTCTACCTTCATCCAGCTAGTTACTTTGCCATTTAGCCATGTTGGGATGTATTCGTGACTCTCTTTATAGACAACTCGCGAGTCATTCGCGAGTCTCCTTTACAACAAGTTGCGAATCCTTGTATTCGCGGGTTGCGCTTATACAGAGTCGCGAGTCATTCGTGGGTTGCTCTACTACATACCCGTGAATGTGTCTCTTAACATGAAAACACAAAATCACATGCTAATGGGAGTTTAGTTAAGTCATTTTACTTAATCTCCCTAACTGCTACAACTTCCCCAACCTTCGAGAACTGCCTTATTTTACCCATATAAATACAGGCCTTGGGGAGGGTTGTAGACACTTACACTTTGGAGCAAAGTTATGCTGGTGGATTGTTCACAGAAGTCTGTGGAGCAGTGAAACTCAGAATCCTTTGGTGACAGAGGAGTCCTTGTCTCAGACGTTTGGTTGTACTCTGAACTTTCTCATTATTGATAATAAAGAGATTACTTCTTCCACATTTGTCTCATATATCTTGGTTTGATAATTGTTTATGCTTCAATATGTCATATTTGATTTATCTAACCTACTAACATATATATATATATGAATCATTCTATATCTATAAGATTGTCTCTGAACAGGTGAAAGAGGAGTGATCCTTGAAGACTTTGGAAGTGGAGCAGATCGGAAGAGGACTAGCAAGGATCGAACGTCGTTAAACAAGTAAGTTCTTCTAATCCCCCTATTTCCTATTCTGCACTTTAGAAGTCAATTGTCTGCAAGTGTTTGAGTATGTTGGTAACCTCTGACCTACGATTATTAGGTGCATAATCCCTTACAACACTTCCTTTTCTGGTTTCAAATATTTCTTAACTTTCATTGACGACTACTCTAGATGCACTTGGGTTTACTTCCTAAAACTTAAGAGAGAAGTATTTAAGATGTTCTTGGCCTACAAGGCCCTTGTTGAAAAACAATCTGGTCATCAAATTATTAAGTTAAGATCTGACAATGGAGGAGAATATGTTAACAACAAGTTCACTACTTTTTGCACTAAACAAGGAATCCAACAAAAGCACACTGTTCCATATACACCACAACAAAATGGTGTAATTGAATGGAAGAACCACACTTTAAAAGAAATGGCTAATTGTATGATCCAATCTAAGGGACTAAGTCTTCAATATTGGGCTGAGGCCATAAATTGTGCAAATTACATAGTCAATCACACACCCACTAAAGTTTTACAAGGTATAACATTGGAAGAAGCATGGAGTAAAATTAAACCAGATGTAAGTCACTTTCGTATGTTTGGTTGTGAAGCATGGGCTCACATTCCAGATGAAAAACAGAAAGCATTGCAGCCTAAAAGTGAAAAGTGCATATTTGTTGGATATTTTGAAGATGTAAAAGGTTATAGAATTCTTCATCCCCATTCACATGGTATAATCATTAGAAGAGATGTTAAATTTGATGAAAATCTCTTGGCCTACGAGCCTAACTTGGTGGGTGTGCCATCTTTGGCCTGTGAGCCTGATTCGGTGATTGTACCTTCTTCTTCTTCTTCCAACTTCCTTGATAGGTTTCCAACTCCAGTTTCTGATGATGATAGTGAGGATGAAAATCCATCTCCGCTTGCTCATGTTCCTCCAATTGCACCAGCACCAATGCTTCCTTGATGGGTCCGTTCAACATGTGAAGCTGCTGGTGATCTTGCCGGTGATCCTAGAGATCAACGTCGAACACATTCTCAGTTTCAGTGAGCCTCTTCTCTTTTGGCTCAAGTTTTCAAGAATCATGATCCAATTTTTTTTGCAGAAGCTTAATGAAATCTAGATTGGGATGCAGCCATGGATGAAGAATATCGTTCCTTAATGGCGAACGATACTTGGGATCTTGTTCCTCTTCCAAAAGGAAGAAAACTTGTCATATGTAAATGGGTCTACAGAACTAGTATGCATTAGATGGAAGAGTTGAAAGACTTAAGGCAAGGTTAGTTGCCAAAGGTTTTTCTCAAGTTGAAGGGATTGACTACAATGAAACCTTTGCTCTTGTCGCAAAAGTGAATTCCATCCACCTTGTTCTTTCCCTTGCAGCCTTACATAATTGGGAAGTCCATCAAATGGATTACAAGTCTGCCTTTTTACATGGTGATTTACAGGAGGAAATTTACATGGAACAACATCTTAGATATGTTTAGGATAACTCTAGCCTTGTCTGTCTCCTTAAGAAATCTTTATATGGCCTTAAGCAAGCTCCTAGAGCTTGGTATGCCAAAATGGATAGCTTTCTCCTTGACATTGGTTTTTCTAGATGCCATTCTGACCCAATGTCTATACCAAGAAAGTAGGAAACCATCTGGTCATACTTGTTCTTTATGTTGATGATCTTATCCTTACTGGTAGTGACCCTAAACTTATAACCCATGTGAAATCCAGTCTTAAGCAAAATTTTAAAATGTCAAACTTAGAACATTTGCATTATTTTCTTGGTCTCCAAGTCTTGCAAACCAAAGAAGGAATATTTCTTTCCCAGTCTAAGTATGATTATGACCTTCTTTGTTGCTTTCACATGGAAGATTGTAAACCACCCCCTTCTCCCTTCCAGTCTGGAGTCAAACTTTCTGCCTCTTGTACTTCCCCTGAATTAGATTTCACTTTGTATCGTCAGCTTGTTGGTAGTCTTTTATACTTGACTCATTCCCATCCTGACCTTTCCTTTGTCGTTAGTTGTGTTTCCCATTAAATGCAAACTCCTCATGAAAGTCATTGGAAAGCATAAAAAAGAATACTTCAATATATTCGAGGTACAATTCAGTTTGGGATTCATTATAGTACAAGGGGGAAACCTTTGTTGGTTGGTTTCACTGATTCAAATTGGGCAAGCGATCTTGATGATTGAAAGTATACAGTAGGTTATGTTTTCAGTTTGGGATCTGGACTTGTCACTTGGGCTTGTAAGAAACAACAAGCTCTTTCTCTTTCTTCAGCAGAAGCATATTATCGAGCCGCAATTAATTCCAGTCAGGAAACTTTATGGTTTCGACAGATCCTTTTAGAGTTTGGATTCGAGTAGCAGAAGCCTACTCCACTTTGGTGCGACAATAAAAGTGCCATCAAGCTTGCCAAAGATCCAGTTCTACATCGGCGCAACAAACACATTAAGCTACACATGCACTTCATCAGAAATCTTATTCATGATCATGTTATTGAAGTGCTCTATTTCCCTACAGAAGATCAAGTTACAGACATCTTCACCAAGTCTCTTACAAAAGCGAATTTTTCTAAACTTCGGTCTATGTTAGGAGTTTAGGAATGTGTCCCTAAGGGGGGATAGGCTCTAATGCCTCCTTCCTTCTCCTAATAGTGTCACTTTTGTAAATCCTTCATTCCTTTCCCAAGTTTTTCTTAAGGGGGTGTTACCACCTAAGTTGTACTTAGTGGTTTTTATCAAGTGAGTCTGGTGAACCAGACAGGGTTAACTTGTTTGGACTGCAAAAGACCTTTGGAAGTACTTCTGGGAAGTACTTGTTGTACTATATCACATGTTCATACCCCATGGGGGAATTGTAATAAATGTTGTAGCATGATAGTGTCTGTAAAAGACTCGGTCTCTTAGACTTCATTTGTCAATCCGATCAGCCCAGGGTGTTTTTTTCCCTTGGTTATTATTGGTTGTTGAACAAACGACTAATAATTTCTGAGTTTTTCACTCCATACCTCCAAAGTTGGGGTTGTTGGCTTGGAATTTAGGCCTATTGAGGTTATTAGAGTCTATGTGTCAATGTATAAACATTCTAGAAATCATTTTTGAGTCATATGAACATGTCTAAGTCCCCCTAGGTGTTTTTCATTTTTTCAATTTTTTAGTTTTTTCAGTGTTTTTTATTAAAATTAAAATTTTCCAAAACTTAGGCTAATTTTTAATAGTTTAATTGGAAAAAATGATTTTGTAATAAAAGTGGGCCAAATAATCGGTTTCAATGATGTAGGTGCTCATTTTCAAGCTAAGAGCACCATGTAAACCCATGGACCCACTATTTCCTAGTTTTGAGTGATTTTCCATCACTCAGGTCAGAAAGCCCCAAAAATCAATTATTGATTATTTTAATTAATAAATTGATGAATAATGGAGCAAATCCAAAATCATAGATCAGTGGATTCTCAGCCGATTTGATTGAAATCAGTCAGATCTGAAGCAGATTGACTGGATTTGACAAACCCTTGACTGAAGGAGGTGATCAAATCAGATCCAGAGTTGATCTTCAGCATCCTTTATGAGGAATTTCGCCCTCCCTCTCTCCTCAACACATTTTGGCTCATCTGGATGAGTTTTGGTGGATGCTTCAGTCAACAGGTTGAGGTGTCAGTCAGATCAGCTCTCCGATTGAAAATTGCACTCAGTGAGACTCATATCTGGTTCAGTTAGACGCAGATTAGGCATTGATGGACTCTTCATCAGCATATTTGGTCTATCTTTTTGGGATTTGTGCCCCCCTGGGATGGATGTCCTGTTTTATGTATATATCCTGGCTGAGGCTCCCTCTTCCAAACTAGTTAGAGCTGGACTAAAGGGATTTCCATTGTAACTCTGTATTTGATCATCATTTGTGAATAAAGAATATCTGGAGGCTATACTGTGTAGTGCATTTGATTTTGTGGATTCTCAGTGTTATGCTGCTGATGTGGTAGCTACAATTTCTTGCCAAGTTTTATGCTGCTTCTGTGTTCTGGCTTCAAGGATTTGGTTGAATCAAGTAAGGGTTTAAACTAGGAAATCTAGATTGCTTGATCTTGTTTATCCATATGATGTATGGTCAAAAATCTCAGGTATATGCTTAAATAAGGTTATTTCTACATAATCTTTCATTTTTGTTGTTTTATGCATCTATATCCAGATCTCATGAGGTGTGTGCAGGCTTGTGTTATTTAGTTGCAGGTTCCTGATTGGATGAAGGTGTGGATATAGATTGAATCCATTCCTATCCAATAATATTAAGACTCTATCCCTCAGCACTCCACAAAAGGGCCTCCTTTCAGCTTGCTCCATTCAAGCAACGATCCGACCTTCTCTCCTCTTCTTCTCATTTCTATAAAAAATCAACACTTTACCCTGTTTCTTTGTTCAGTTCATAGCTTTGATTTCATTTGGATCTATCTCATCAAAGTAAAATATACATAGATCTAATATTTCATAGCTCACAGTCTAGATCTTGCACTCAAGAAAGTTTCATAAGCATTCTAGATCTAGCTTTAGGGAAATCGTCTTTTTGCATGAAAATTTAAAGAAAACTTGTAGATCGCATGCATTAGATTTCATTTAGCTGTTATAAAATTTAATATTCTACAATATCAGTGCATTTTTAATTGGCTGCACAAACAACAAGCCAAGATCCCAAGGAAATCTTGCTTTCCTTGGTTCCCTTTTCGCTTGTTTAGCTAGTTTAACTTCATCTTTTTTGAGATAAGGTAGGCTGATCCAAAGGTACTCTTAAAGTGATTTTGGGCATATGTTATTCTAAAATTATTGCTATCTTTTAGTATCTCTGATAGAAAATAAAGGAAGCTGCTGTCCGGAAGTGTCGTCAGGAGCGATCAAATCCCCCCAGGGGTCTCCCTTTCCACTAAAAACTCAAATTTTTTCCAAAGTTGTAAAATATTGGTTTCAGCCTACATAAGGACCAAGAAGTTTCTAATTTTTTAGTTCACTGATATTGTAACCAATAATAAATAAAATTATTTTTGGAATAAGCTCTTTCGAGCCCATTCCCCATCCCCCCTGGGGGGATTTGCGTCGGTGCCCTTTTCATCGCTTTCTGCTTATTTCCTTTTTAAACTAGCATTGATCTAATTTGTAGGGTAGTATACTTGATTTTGTTATTAATTTCATATTCCACTTTTTGTTTTTTTTTTCAAAGTAATCATAATACTTACCCCACGATTTCCCGATTGACCCGAAAGGGGAAAGAGATTCGTGGTAGGATTAATTAAAAAACTAAAATTATGGATCTGTTTTATTTTTTCATCATTTATTTATCAGCAATTATAAAATTAACCCCTCCTTGATTCCCCGATTGAGATCCACTTGGATCGAAAGAGGTTCTTGGAGGGTTTTCTTTTAAACAAGAACACTCAGTTTAAAACTTATTAAAATTTACAAGACTCCAGTGTGTATGCTATGCACTTGGCTGTGGTTCGTCCGATCAGTCAAGCTGTATCAAAAGCACTTGGGTGACTAGCATGATTAGGACTCACTCTCCCCAATTGACAAAACCACCAGGTGAAAATCCAACACCTAGATCAAACCTATATGGTGGCAAAATACCCAAAGGAAGCGGGAAATTCTGAAAAGTGACCTCGGGGCGCCGATCTCTGTCACACCCTAACGGGTGCGTTACGAACAATAGCCCCAGAGACTCCATTTCAGCCCACATATTCCTTGCGGGTAGCCGTGAAGGTTTAGTTTTGGACATACTCCAAGTACTCTCGGGTATATCTGGAGTCCCCCCTTTTCCTAATTTAATCAACTCATACTTCACATTTAACTTAAAACATACCAAGAGGCAATTGGAAAACATTCACTCCAAGCAGATGCAAGCATATTGATTCTATTTTTGACTCCATTCTAAGGCACTGGTTAACTTCTTGCTTTATATATATATATATCGTGTCTCAGTATTGTGCTTTCGTGTGTTCATCTTTTACATCTTGCCATTTGTGATTATCTATAGCTAAATTGTAAACTCCTAAATAACTCAGTTAGTTTAAACATCACAACACTAAGTAATTCTCCTTAGTAACTTAATAGGGTCTACCCCCCTTGGCTCCATTAGGAGTTGAGCCTAAACGGAGGAGTCAAGAACAAGGTGACAGCCTTGACTCGAGACTTGCCCCCAAGAACGCACCGAGTGGATTGAATATTTCTGCCATGTGACCCAGGTGTGTGAAAGGAGACAACACGTTTTGGCACCGTTGTCGGGGATAAATCTTTTCATTCCCGAGTACGACTTTTGTTTTCTTCCTTTTTGTTTTTGCTTTGTTTGATGAATGCTTAGAGTAGATCTTTAATTTTCATCTGGCGACTCCACTGACTTTTTTCCAGTTTTTATTTTTACAAAGAAAAGCAAAAAATAATTTTGTGAAAAGATTTATAAATGCTTATTTTTCTCTTTCACATGGCGACTGCATTGAAGGGATAAAACCCTATTATCTCATAAACTTGTGAAGTTTTGTTGTGTGTAGATGAGCCCATGCGACATGTTAAAACTTTTAAAGCTCATCACTTGACAGCTCCACCTTGTTTTTTTTTTTCACAGAAACGGTTATGGGACATTTGTATTACTCCTTCTGGCGAACCAGAATCCAAGGTTACAAAAATATGGAGGGCTGATGACCTCTAACAGTTCTGTCAGCCTCCTTAAGAATTTCTTGGGATAAAGATCCCATTTACTTCGACAACTATTCTTCGAGGATTTCAAACATTGCTTACCAGGATAGACTCTCACAAATAGTGAGCATAGAAATATGTAGAAAAACATTAGAGATTTCGAAGAATGAATGAATCCATCTGTTTCTGGGAGCCCCCGACAATGTTGGAGGCTGCTTCTAGATTCCTTCGTTCTTTGTTGGACCTTCGCCCTCTAGTACGAGGAGGAGAGGGGGTGGTAGTTGAAGTTCTTACTGACCCGGAATCACTAGATGATCGCGAAGGGGAGCAAGCCCTCCTTATTGCAGAAGACTCTGAGGGAGAGATTGCCACTTTGGAAAATCCATTAGTTTCCCTATCTGGAGGAGGGCCTCCCATCTGTTCAGCTGCCTCAGGCATAGGGTCTTCCGTAGTACCAAGGGGGGCACGCACTTTTGGAACCTCTTTTTTTGCTGGTGCTTCGGTGTCCCGATCTGGGCCTGGCTCCAGCGTCTCTTCAACTGCTACTGCTGCTTCTGGTTCTTGATCATCGAGTTCTTGAAGGGCTTCAAATCTGTTTTTATTAGCTGGGGGATGATCTTCTGTGGTGGGTACCTCAGATTTGGAGTCCTTTCTCCAGGGATCCCTTCGCCTATTAGCAACTAGCTAGAAGTCTGCCCCATTGGCCGGGGGAGGAGCCACCGTCACCAGGGCTTTGGGGCAGCTTTTCATGAAATGCCCGTAAACATGGCACTAGAGGCATTTGAAGGGAATATGCTCATAGTCCAGCTCTTGGATGTGACTCCAATATCCCAAGGTGAGTTGAATGGCTTCCAGGAGCCCTTTCTCGAGATTGACCTCAACACAGATGCATGCACGGGTGAACTGATCCCCTTTAGGATCCTCGCTATCCAGGAAACAGCCGAGCTTGTTTCCTATATCAGCAAGGGAGCTTTTCCCCCAGATATGGAGGGGAAGATGTGGGAGCCAAACCCAAACCGGGGCAGCGGTGATCTCTTCTTCAGGATTGAAGTCCAGAGACCAAGGAGCTAATAACAGCCCCCTCGATCCCATGAAGTATGGTCCAGATCTGAAGATTAGATCCCGCTCTTCTTTGTTCTCAAAGATAATCACAAAATACCCTCTTCCTGCAGCACATAAAGAGATATGGGAGGGCGCCAGGGAGCTCCAACGTTCTACTATCCATTGATCCACTGCTTTGGGACTGGGCCACAGACCAGTGAACTTGCCTATAGGGCTTTTTCTGAGAGCATAAGGGCCATGCGGCACGGATCTGAAGGGGAGATCTCCAGAGAAGGGATCTCTTCCATCTTTTTAATGAACTTGGCAGGAGGGGCGGCCTTTGCCCTAGGGCCTGCAGATCTGACAAGAAATTTGAAATCCTCCAACGGATCCATGACCTGTCCACTGGAGGGAGAGGAACAAGGCTGCGGCAGAGGAGAGAGGTAGAAGACGCAGCTTCAAGCGCTGCTCCAAAACGCATACCCCCGATCTCAGCTTAGATGCGAGCCAGGGCAAGGCTCAGCTGGACAGCCTGCACGCAGTTTGGAAGAGGCGCAGGGGCTTGCACGCAGCAACGCAGGGTGGCTAGGGTTTGGCCCTAGCCGCGGGAGAGTCTTCTCATTTCATCGCAAAAAAATTTTCACCATGAAGGGGTCAATGAAATATATCGACAGCTCCACCTTGTTAGTACAAGGTTTAATCATTATATCAAATGGATACTATTTTGGATGAATTAAAGGAGAAATATGGTGCCCAGTTAACCTTAATGTTTCAACCTATCGATTTCTATAACATCCCAGGTTTTCCTAACTATGGGGATGGTTTGGGGGATGCACTTAACTGGCTTCCAACATTTCATGGAGATTATGGTGACTTGGCCATCTAGCATGTCAAATCTTTCCTTCAGTTGATTGCTGACTTAAATATTCTTCATGAAGACAATATGATGGAAATGTTTGCTGGCACTTTTCAGGGTGAGGCCTGTTGTTGGTTCTATCAGGGCCTTCCTAATAAATGTATAACTTCTTTTCCAAGCTTCCTTTGGATGTTTTTAGAGCAGTGGCATGATGGTAGGGGTAGTATGAATGGTCTGAAAAAGTTCCTCAAAAAGATTTGTACCTTTTACCTATCTGGGACAGAGTATCACACGGAAACATATGGTGGACCTTTTTCCATGATACAAAGTATTGAAGACTTGGAATCACTTCTTGAACATTTAAGTGAAGAGGAGGTTCATGATACTCCCATAAAAAAGCATCGTGGTAGTTATTTAAGAAAGGAAGCAATTAAGTATCTTCTTAAAGAATATGAGGTATCTCCCAATGCATAGCAAGATTCTGAGGAAGAGAAAATCCAAGATGATCATATTGAAGAGCTTCAAGAGGAGCCCATGATGGAACACATTGTTGAAGACTCTCCTCATGTCACCATAGTTGAAGACATTGAAGATTTGGTGTATTCTCAAGTGTGTTGCAATGCTAATACATTTCCAGAAATCCCTCTAGAGAAATCCCTTGAGCAACACATACCAAGTGATCCCATTGAATATGTCCAAAAAATTTCCTTGATTGAATATAATATTGAATATCCTCTTCATGATATCATAACAGAAGCATATAAAGAAACCTATGATAAGATCAGTATTGTGTGTGGTGACACTAGACCTTGTTCTCCTCATGTTGATGAAGGTTTGGAAAGTTTATTGCCTTGTAACATTTTATCTAAAGAATATTGTCATGAATACAAGGAGGACATGGATAGGCAGGAGCATGATGCCATGGATGAAGAGTCCCCCACATCTGACATGGATAGGAGTGATGACTATTGGAATTTAATAGATAATCCGACTTGTGAAAATCTTATGCATAATCCCATCCATGATATGTCCGACAATGGGAGTGTCTATTCAAAAATTTGTGCAAGTCCAATCTACGATACATCCATAGAGGGAAGCACAAATTTGGATGCCTAGGAAAACCTTAGTATGGAAGAGGAGCATTCAGAATTTTCACGTGATCATTCAAAGTCATACCATGTAAAGCCGCACAAGGGTATCAGTAATGAAGACATTGAGAAACAGTATTGTGAAAAGTCAGATGTAATGCAGTCAGTGGAACATCAGTCTTAGCCATATTTTCCGCATATAGAGGTTCCTTATGATTTGGAGCTACTTGGGGCTTGTGCAACAAGTTATCATTTGATAAGCCCCGATGATCAGTATGATGATGTAGTCAGTCTACCTCATCATTCTGATTTCTATATCAGTCCTATCCAGTCATGGATAGAAGCAGCCTGCATGAGCACATACAAGTTTGGGAAGAATTTTATGACACTGTTCATGCCTATGATCTCCCATCCATCCCACCCATCCCGAATTATCATGCAGTTTTGCATTTTCTGAATAAGGTATCCTTACTTTGGCTGGTAACCAAAGACAAGGAATTTTTTTTTATGTTAATAAAATGCTTAGGTGGTTACATTGGATTTCTGATTACACTTAACCCTTTTTATATCATGCTTAGAGTAGGAAAATAAGCTCCTTGAAAAAGAGCATTTACTTTCTGCATTTATACTTAGCTGTAATAAAACTTTGCTTCTTTTAGTTAGTTACATTTATGTTGTGTAAATAAATCAACTTAATGGTTCATTTGGTTTTCTATAAAACTTGTGCTACTGAGGTTTTTCTTGTCAAGTTGAGATGTTTTTACAAGCTATATAAACCAGAGATTCTGGTGTTCTCGTATCCTCTCCTTTCCTTAAAGACCAGATCGAGCACACGTCCCGCAGTTGGAGCCAGAATGTTACCACCTAAGTTGTACTTAGTGGTTTTTATCAAGTGAGCCTAGTGAACCGGAAAGGGTTAACTTGTTCGGATTGTAAAAGACCTTTGGAAGTACTTCTGGGAAGTACTTGTTGTACTATATCACATGTTCATACCCCATGGGGGAATTGTAATAAATGTTCAAGCATGATAGTGTCTGTAAAAGACTCGGTCTCTTAGACTTCATTTGTCAATCCGATCAGCCCAGGGCATTTTTTTCCCTTGGTTATTATTGGTTGTTGAACAAACGACTGATAATTTCTGAGTTTTTCACTCCATACCTCCAAAGTTGGAGTGGTCGGCTTGGCATTTAGGCCTATTGAGGTTATTAGAGTCTATGTGTCAATGTATAAACACGCTAGACATCATTTTTGAGTCATATGAACATGTCTAAGTCCCCCTAGGTGTTTTTCAATTTTTCAATTTTTTAGTTTTCTCAGTGTTTTTTATTAAAATTAAAATTTTCCAAAACTTAGGCTATTTTTTAATAGTTTAATTGGAAAAATTGATTTTGTAATAAAAGTGGGCCAAATAATCGGTTTTAGTCATGTAGGTGCTCATTTTCAAGCTAAGAGCACCATGTAAACCCATGGACCCACTATTTCTTAGTTTTGAGTGATTTTCCATCACTCAGGTTAGAAAGCCCCAAAAACCAATTATTGTTTATTTTAATTAATAAATTGATGAATAATGGAGCAAATCCAAAATCATAGATCAGTGGATTCTCAGCCGATTTGATTGAAATCAATCAAATCTGAAGCAGATTGACTGGATCTGACAAATCCTTGACTGAAGGAGGTGATCAAATCAGATCCAGAGTTGATATTCAACATCCTTTATGAGGAATTTCACCCTCCCTCTCTCCTCAACACGTTTTGGTTCATCTGGATGAGTTTTAGTGGATGCTTCAGTCAACAGGTTGAGGTGTCAGTCAGATCAGCTCTTCGATTGAAAATTGCACTCAGTGAGACTCAGATCTGGCTTAGTTAGACATAGATCAGGCATTAATGGACTCTTCATCAGCATATTTGGTCTATATCCTTGGGATTTGTGCCCCCCCTGGGCTGGCTGTCCTGTTTTTTGTATATATCCTGGTTGAGGCTCCCTCTTCCAAGCTAGTTAGAGATGGACTAAAGGGATTGCCATTGTAACTCTATATTTGATCATCATTTGTGAATAAAGAAGCTTTGGAGGCTATACTGTGTAGTGCATTTGATTGTGTGGATTCTCAGTGTTATGTTGTTGATGTGGTAGCTGCAATTTCTTGCCAAATTCTGTGTTGCTTCTGTGTTCTGGCTTCAAGGATTCGGTTGAATCAAGTAAGGGTTTAAACTAGGAAATCTAGATTTCTTGATCTTGTTTATCCATATGATGTATGCTCAAAAATCTCAGGTATATGCTTAAATAAGGTTATTTCTACATAATCTTTCATTTTTGTTGTTTTATGCATCCATATCTAGATCTCACGAGGTGTGTGCAGGCTTGTGTTATTTAGTTTCAGGTTCCTGATTGGATGAAGGTGTGGATCTAGATTGGATCCATTCATATCCAATAAGCTCAAGACTCTGTCCCTCAGCACTCCACAAAATGGCCTCGTTTCATCTTGCTCCATCCAAGCAATGATCCGACCTTCTCTCCTCTTCTTCTCATTTCTATAAAAAATCAACACTTTACCTGGTTGCTTTGTTCAGTTCATAGCTTTTATTTCATTTGGATCTATTTCATCAAAGTGAAATATAAATTTATCTGATATTTCATAACTCACAGTCTAGATCTTGCACTCAAAAAGTTTCATAAGCATTCTAGATCTAGCTTTAGGGAAATCGTCTTTTTGCATGACAATTTAAAGAAAACTTGTAGATCGCATGCATTGGATTTCCTTTCGATGTTATAAAATTTAATATTCTGCAATATCAGTGCATTTTTAATTGGCTGCACAAACAGCAAGCCAATATCCCAAGGAAATATTGCTTTCCTTGGTTCCCTTTTCGCCCGTTTAGCTAGTTTAACTTCATTTTTTTTGAGATAAGGTAGGCTGATCCAAAGGTACTCTTAAAGTGGTTTTTGGCATATGTTATTCTAACATGCTCGCTTTATTTTGGCAGGTATAACAGAAAATAAAGGAAGAGGCTGTCCGGAAGTGTCCTCAGGAGCGTTCAAATCCCCCCAGGGGTCTCCCTTTCCACTAAAAACTCAAATTTTTTCCAAAGTTGTAAAATATTGGTTTCAGCCTGTATAAGGACCAAGAAGTTTCTGATTTTTCAGGTCACTGATATTGTAACCAATAATAAATAAAATTATTTTTGGAATAGGCTCTTTCGAGCCCATTCCCCATCCCCCCTGGGGGGATTTGCGTCGGTGCCCTTTTCGTCGCTTTCTGCTTATTTCTTTTTTAAAATAGCATTGATCTAATTTGTAGGGTAGTATACTTGATTTTTTTATTAATTTCATATTCCACTTTTTGTTTTTTTTCAAAGTAATCATAATACTTACCCCACGATTTCCCGATTGACCCGAAAGGGGAAAGAGATTCGTGGTAGGATTAATTAAAAAACTAAAATTGTGGATCTGTTTTATTTTTTCATCATTTATTTATCAGCAATTATAAAATTAACCCCTCCTTGATTCCCCGATTGAGATCCACTTGGATCGAAAGAGGTTCTTGGAGGGTTTTCTTTTAAACAAGAACACTCAGTTTAAAACTTATTAAAATTTACAAGACTCCAGTGTGTATGCTCTGCACTTGGGTGCGGTTCATCCGATCAGTGAAGCTGTATCAAAAGCACTTGGGTGACTAGCATAATTAGGACTCACTCTCCCCAATTGACAAAACCATCAGGTGAAAATCCAACACCTAGATCAAACTTATACGGTGGCAAAATACCCAAAGGAAGCGGGAAATTCTGAAAAGTGACCTCGGGGCGCCGATCTTTGTCACACTCTAACAGGTGCATTACGAAAAATAGCCCCAGAGACTCCATTTCAGCCCACATATTCCTTGCAGGTAGCCGTGAAGGTTCAGTTTTGGACATACTGCAAGTACTATCGAGTATATCTGGAGTCCCCCCTTTGCCTAATTTAATCAACTCATACTTCACATTTGACTTAAAACATACCAAGAGGCAATCACAAAACATTCACTCCAAGCACATGCAAGCATATTGATTCTATTTTTGACTCCATTCTAAGGCACTGGTTAACTTCTTGCTTTATATATATATTGTGTCTCAGTATTGTGCTTTCGTGTGTTCATCTTTTACATCTTGCCATCTGTGATTATCTATAGTTAAATTGTAAACTCCTAAATAACTCAGTTAGTTTAAACATCACAACACTAAGTAATTCTCCTCCCCTTGGCTCCGTTAGGAGTTGAGCCTAAACGGAGGAGTCAAGAACAAGGTGACAACCTTGACTCGAGACTTGCACCCAAGGACACACCGAGTGGCTTGAATATTTCTGCCACGTGACCTAGGTGTGTGAAAGGCGGCAACAGGGGGGATGTTAGGATATTTAGACACTTAGGAGTTAGTTAAGATCAACTTGTGTGATATGTCTGTTAGTTAAAAGTGTGTTTCTTTAGTATGCATTTGTAAATATTCTAATTTGACGGTCATGATATGTTCTAGACATAGAATGATCTGATGGTTCAAATTCTATTAGATCATACCTACCATTGATCCGTGGCTTAACATCCGATTGGTCCATGATCTCTATTTAAAGAGCATGGAGGGTCCTTGACCAGTTGATCGATTATGAGAAGCTCATGTAACTTTCTTTCTTTTGCATAATAAATTGCTCCAAGTAGCTATTTGGCTAGGGCCGTGGACTATTTCCCTCTCCAGGGTTTTAACCACATGACAAACATCAGTGTGTTGATCTGTTATCTATTTGTGTGAAGCAGTTGCTCAAGGTGTTTGGTATTTTGGGAGTACCCTGTGTACCCGAACAGTGTACATACTGTGCAACCAAAGATCATAATGTCAAAAATTGTCCTCAGTTGATTGCAAAATTGCAGGCTGGTAACATTCCTCAGTTGCATAACGTGCAGAATTAGAATCAACCTATGTTCCACGCACAGAACTAGCCAATGATTCCGGGTCAGATCCCACCATAGAATCAGACTCAGAACCCGCCCCAGGCTCAGAACCTACCGATGACTCAACCGATGAATTAGAACCCACCGGTGACTCAGTCCCAAAACCTAAATCAAGGACCGATGGTTGCAACAAGTCATGCTGAACCAAGAATGAAGGATGTTGACGTTGGGATTGTCACTCACACTGGTGTGACAACTGGAGATGATGGACCGCGCCAACAAGTTTGGCTTGTTGGAAAGAATAAAGTAGAATTTGATATTGCAAAGGAGAAAACACTTTCTTTGAAGCAAAGCATGCAATCGAAAGAAATTCGGGTAAGTTACCAATTATTGACATGCCATCTACTTTTGATCCATCTATAGAAGCAGGACCATCGTGGCAGCATGGTGCTTTGCAAAATTTCTTTGAAATTTGTCTATCGTTGGCACGAGAATTTGAAGCCCTTGTCGAGCTTGAGGAATTATTGTATCAGTCGGATAAGGCAGTGAAATATTCTACAGTGAACTCTTTTCAAAAGTGGAAGACAGGAAAGGAGATGAGGATGAATATCCAGATCAAAGATTATGAGGTTGATTCTATTATTTTGGATCTTAGATTAGACGTAAACATCCTAACCAAGCAAACTTGGAAGCTGATGAGAAATCCGACTCTGGGGTGGTTTCCAGTACAATTGCGACTAGCAAATCAGGCTAAGGTGCAGCCCATTGGTTGCGTCTCTGATTTGGTTGTTGACATTGAAGGTATGAGAACACATGCTGATTTTGATGTGATAGAGGTAGTCGAAGATGGTGGCTCCTATCCCGCTCTGCTAGGGATTAGATGGGCTAATGATAGCATGGTGGTTATCAAGTTTAAGAAATGAGTTGTGCCATTTGAAAACTAGTATGTTAGGGTCATTGCTTCTATGGACCCTCAGGAAGGGCATCGGTATATTGAAAATTTAAGGGATGAAGCTGGTAGGAGTTGGGACCATGCCTATAATATCTCTAAGGATTATATTCACTTGACTGTCGACAGTGAACTTGGATGGCGCAGTGCTAGTTCTGCGTCCTTTGACTTTGAAGATGCTCTAGAAAATTGGAAGAATCAGTTGCATGAAGTATCATTCAAGAAGTGTAGGTTGATTACACAGTCTCTCCATCGTGTAGCCATTGAGACTGTCACGTTGCCCATATATGAAGGACTGCTGGGACTATCAGAGTTCCTTCATGAATTCAAAGAGAAATTTTTTGAGCCACAAAGGATATTGGCCCTAGAGGTTGCACTAAAGGCTACCCCAACTTGATGGTGGGAAACATATAAACCAATGATCCACGACTGGGAGCAGTGATGGAGAATGAAGCTGGTGCGCTTCGACGATTCATAGGTCTACCATGCGGGGAGATATGATGGGCAACCTGACCCCACTAATCATTTCATTGAGTGTCAGAATTTATGGGCATCACGGCCCAGAGATGAATGGGTCCACGCTTTCATCCATACTTTGGAAGAGATGCCAAGATCCTGGTATGTGACAACAGAGTTGCACCAAACTATCTCCATGTGGGAGGAGTTGTCTGTTTCCTTTGTACAGATGTTTAGTTTCCAGGATGCAAAACCAGAGGTATGTAATGCTTTACAAATCATCCGTGATGTCATACTAAAGGTCATCCCTATTGCCTATTTGGTTGATCCACATGTGCATTTCTCCATCCAATCCATGATGACCTGCTACAACTTGTTCGGGGTACCTGAAGATGATGATGAGTTGTAGAATGTTAATATTCCAGATTTTGAAGGCAGCCACGATGTTGTAGCCCCAGACATCTTAATGGATTTAATGAGTTAGCCGTTGAAGATCTGGAAAGTCAATATTGGGACAGAAGAGAACCCCAAATTTTCCAATGTCGGGGACTATCGGGACGAGGAGACCATGGCCAGGATCACAGACCTGCTACATGAATTCCAGGACCTTTTCTCATGATTTTCAGAGATGAAGGGGATTTTGGGAGACCTGGGTGAAATGAAAATTTTGTTGAAATCAGGTGCCAAACCTGTGTGACAGAGGCCGTATCGACTAAACTAACGATACAAGGACTGAGTGAAGGCTAAGATAGACCGGATGCTTGATGCTGGGATCATTGAGCCTGTAGAAGAATTCAAGTGGATAAGTCTGATGGTGTTCTAGGATAAAAAGATGGGAGAAATCCACATTTGCATCGATTTAAGGAAGTTGAATGATGCATGCGTACATGACCCATTCCCAACCCCTTTTACAGATGAATTACTTGAAGGCGTAGGTGGCCATGAAATGTACTCCTTCACGGATGGATTTTTGGGATACCACCAGATCCGGATTGCGAAGGAGGATCACCACAAGACCACATTTGTCACGAAATGGGGATGTTTTCAATACACAGTCATGCCATTTGGGATGAAGAAAGAACCAACCATATTTTCTCGTGTATTTGTCGCTGTATTTAAAGATTTTATTCAAAAGTTCCTATAGGTGTATATGGATGATTGGACTATCTATGGACTAATTAAGGACCATCTCGACAATCTGTGATTGATGCTGGAAAGGTGTCGACATCACCAGATCGCATTAAACTTTGAAAAGTGTATTTTTTGTGTGCCATTTGGCATGCTACTTGGGCACATAGTATGCAAAGAAGGTCTATTGGTCGATCCGGCAAAGATCCCACGAATCCTCAGTTTACCACCACCGATGAATGTCAAGATTTTTCGAGCCACATTGGGGCATACTGGATACTATCACAAGTTTATCAAATGATACACTGCGATTACTGCCCCCATGGAGAAACTACTAAAAAATGATGCAACTTATGAATGTACTCAGGAATGTCAAGGAAGTTTTGACACCTTGAAGGCCAAGATGGCCTCTATGCCAATACTGGTTTTTCCTGATTGGAATAAAGAGATCCATGTGCACATCGATGCTTCTTCTATCGTGCTGGGGGTTGTTCTTGAGCAACCAGGTGAGGACAACCTGGATCACCCAATAGCATATGCCGGTAGCATTTGCTAAACGAAATTATATAACAACGGAAAGGGAAGGCCTGGCGATGGTTTATGATTTGTAGAATTTTAGGCACTATTTGTTGGGAAGACACTTTAAGAGGTTCATCGATCATTCTGCTTTGCAATACCTAGTCAATAAGCCTGTGTTGGGGGGAAGATCTGCCGATGGCTGTTACTTTTCCAGGATTTTGATTTTGAAATAGTTGTAAAGCTAGGACGATTGAATGTTTGTCCCAATCATTTGTCTCATGTTGAGAATGGTGAAGAACCGACCAATATTGATGACATTTTTCTAGATGGCCAATTGTTTTGTGTTGACATCCCAGATGATCACTATGCACCAATTATTCAGTTTTTGGCCACTAGTGTCGCCCCAGAGGACATGTCAACTAGCCAAAAGAAGCAGCTGGTCATGAAGGCTTTTGATTTTCAACTAATTGCTGGACAGTTATATAAGCTTGGACTAGATGAAATGTTTTGACGGTGTGTTTTATCACATGAACAGGGTCCCATTCTTGAAGAAGCACATGCAAGAATTGCGGGAGGCCACTATGGTGGATGGCATACTGCACGGAAGGTGTTGCACGCTGGGATATGGTGGCCTACATTGCACAATGATGCCACAAAGTACGCAAGGAGCTGTGATATCTTCCAGCATGTCAGTAAACCATCGCGGTGGGATGAGATGTCGCTGGAACCGCAGGTGACTATGCAACCATTTGATAAATGGGCTGTGGATTTTGTGGGTCTTATTAATCCACGAGGGAAGCGAATTGGTGCATGATACATTATTACTACAACCGACTATCTGAGTAGGTGGGTGAAAGTCACGCCAATAGTATATTGTATTGCTGTGAAAACAACACGGTTCATTTTTGAAAACATCGTGACACGGTTTGGGTGTCCTAGGATCTTGATGAGTGACGAGGGTAGTCACTTTGTCAACCGGATGGTGATAGCGCTAACTGAGGAATTGTAGGTGCAACACAAGAGGAGTACACCATATCATCCACTTACAAATGGGACTTTCAAAGCATTCAACAAAATTTTTGAAACAACGCTAACTAAGGTATGTAATGCTAACCACGATGAATGGGACCTGAAAATTCCCACAGTGCTATGGGCCTATCGCACTACTTGCAAATGGATCACCTACCAAACACCATTTAATTTGGTCTATGGGAAAGAGGCAACCATTCCCATGGAGTATATTATTCCTAGTTTGTTCATTGTCGCAGGGACATGCATGGATGATGCCAAAGCGTTAGAAGAGTGAATTGCACAGTTGATCCAACTTGAAGAAGACCGCTTTAGTGTTGGATTCCACCAACAGGTTGTGAAGGATCGACAGAAGGTGTGGCATGATCACCACATTAAGAAAAAATAGTTTGCAGAAGGTGATCTAGTGTTGTTATATGACAGTAAGTTCATCAAGCATCCCAGTAAGTTACAAATGCCTAGTTAGGTCCGTATCTTGTCCATTCCATTACTTCTGGAGGTGCAGTTCAGCTACAACAATTAGATGGCGCAATATTCCCGACACTCGTTAATGGGAGTTGCTTGAATCCCTATAGGACAGGGATAGAGCTATGCACTGCTTGAAGCGCTGTGTAAAAAAAAATGAAGATTTTGTTTCAGAACAACAAGGTGAGCCTAGGAGAAGAGGCTGCGCAAGGTTAGAATGTGTAGCGATGACTGGTCAACCACTTGTGACAGTTGCAGGGCCATGGGTTGGTCAAATCAAGTAATAAATTTAGGTAGTTAACACAGTTGGATAGTGGCGCTTTGAAGAGATGCGCATTAATGGTTGATACGACCATTAGAGGAGCATGATTGCCAACAGATTTGGCGTCATTAATACTAGATTTATGAATAATGGTGATAATAGATTTGGAAATGATGAGTTTGAAGTGGAAGTGGCTATAAAAAGTGTGCGAGATGTGGGAAGATGGCATTGTTCAGTCGAGCAAGCAACCTGTTAAAGCAGAGTGTGAATTGTGTAGTGGGTTGTGAGCTATTGAGTGAGTTATAGTGTTGAAGGTTAGAGTTGTCGAGTGCATTTTTCAGGGTTGGGGTGTGAGGCATGCTAAGCGACCTCGATGCCATTGAGATTTCAAGTGAGTTAGAGTCCCCTATTCATCCCATAGTTGTTGAAGAAGAAGTCATGAGCATGCCGGTTGGCTCATCATCTATCCCCAAGCGAAAGTGGCAGGCTCAAAAGCCCAGTTCCATGCCACCACAAAACAGGAAAACCTGCACGTTGGCGAGGGTGCAAGGAGAAGGAACTGTACAGACTGATCCATCGATCTCGGGAGCTGTTGAGTCCATGGCACCTCAGGGTATCTCTATTCATGACATTTTGGGATGTGTCCCTCCTACGTGACCAAGAGCAAAGCTGAGGAAGCCAACGAAAAGTCAGAAGTATCCACCGAAATTGTCACCGTTACCGGAAGGGATGATATGCTCGGTCGACATCATCCCTGCCTTAATCAAGTTGAAATTTGAATACTTTGACTTGTTGTTACTCAAAGATGCCAGAGATGAGCCCTATGATTCATTCTTGATGGGGCCTGGTGCCCCAATTTGACGGATTCCTCAACCTTGGGCGAGTGGGTTAGACCAATCTAGATTGTTGGGGCTCATCAATATGCCTCATTTTGGGTGATTGAATGAAGCCCATGTGCGTGTAAAGAAATTGTTGTCTTGTTTTTATGGGGGGACACTTTGGTTGAATATGCCAATCCCTATTACATTACATTTGATCGCAATCATCATAGGCTTGCTGAAGGCTGGGGAAGATCCGACGCAGTATATCTGCAGGAGGGATACTGATAAAAATCTTGCCAAGCAGTTGAAGGAGCGCTTTGGCTTACAATGTGACGACCATTCTTATCACATCAATATCATTAAATCCCAAGCAGTGTGCATCAACCCATGGATTCTGGAAATTAAGGTTGTTAGAGGCAATCGACTGGTCCAATATAACTCAGGGGTTGTCGCATGCACCCAGAAGTGTGTTGAGGGGGTGAAAATGAATTGGTCTCTATTTTTGCTGAACCAGTTTCTAGAAGATGCGCTTGCTGCTCGGACTGGGAGGCCATTTTCATATAGTTGGTTTTTGATCATTATTACACTAGTTTCCTAGATGGAATTGAAAGACTATCAACCGATGATTGTTGATGCGGCAAAGGTGTACCGAGGTGCAAGATATCAGAACTTATGGTAGGTTAAAGAGCCCAGTCAACAGGCGGACTGTGCCATTCATTTTTGGGTTTATTGGGAAGCACTGTAGGCTGTAGCCATAGCTATTCCTTGAGTACCTCCTTATGCAGTGGCCAAGTATCAGTGGCTTATTTGGTTCTCCATCGGGCCCCACTCTATCTACATTCATGCATGGAGGGAACCTGATCGACAATGGCTACTTTGGCATATAAAGTCACAACAGAAGAGTTAGATGCTATTATTCAAGAGTGGTTGGTGGAATGGTGCAACCAGGTGAGTCAGGAGGAATTTTATAAGGATCTTCCACCTAATGTCCCCAAAGAACCTACCTAGAAGGAGCTAAGCATTCATGACTCTGAAGTATAGGAGAATCGATAGATGGACGACGACAAGGCCAGAGAAGAGTACCCAATGCAGCAGGATTTGACTAATTATCAGAGTATTGCCGACAAAGTCTAGCCTTAGGTTCATGAGATTACACAAGAATTTAAAGATCTTAAAGCATGAATGTTGGGATACACCTCACGTGGCTCAACCTCACGTGGCTCGGGGACAAGCCACAAGACTGTGTTGGGGGCATGTTGGCAGGGGTTTTGGTAAGTGAGTTGCGCAACATCGTGGTAGCTGCGTAAGCTCACATGGTACTGCGCAAGGCCAGATCAGCACGATGGGCAGCAAAATAACTATTTTAAATATTTTATATATTATTTGACCAAGTTTGTTGCAATAGGTCATTAGCGGTTATAAGTTAGTTAGAAGTGGAATTTCAATGTAATGGCGCATTTCTATTTATAGATCTAGTTTTGCAATTAAAAATGTAAGTTTTGGAGGGAGAACTGAAGCTTGAGAGATCTTGAGTCTATGAGTATCGCATGAGATCTAGTGCAATATGAATCTTAGAAAATTTCCTGTTGTATCTGTGACCTATCTAGGTTGCGTTTTTGATGTAGTCAACCTCTGGTTTTGGAGAAGAATTGTCCAGTTTTGGATCTTTTACGCAGAGCTAATATATATGACAGTTGGAGCATAAATCTCATCTTTTGTTTTAGTGTTCCCTCTACTGCGATCTATATTGTTATGATGCTATGATGATCTAGATCTGGTATGATGCTGTGAGTTGTTAGGATGTCGTTGTGGTTTACTTTATTCATGCTATATTGATGTTGATGCGATCTGTT
The DNA here is from genome assembly GCA_001517045.1 of Pseudotsuga menziesii. NCBI lineage: Eukaryota > Viridiplantae > Streptophyta > Pinopsida > Pinales > Pinaceae > Pseudotsuga > Pseudotsuga menziesii. The sequence continues at coordinate 136,210 of LPNX010423444.1, forward strand.
TTAAGTCTGTAATATTGTTGTTGCATTATGAGGTTGGATAGTTTATATGCTGCCACGATGAAAAATATATGATGCAATCTGTAGTCATGGAAATGAGTTAGTGTCGACTGCATAGTCCTAGATCTCTTAGTCATGCTGTTTTCTTGTCGGATCCCCATATCCTCCATCCTCACTCTCGGAAGATTGGTTCCAACAACTCTCCCTTGACAGATCAGGTGAGACTTTGTCTGCTCTGTGGATGTTTCCAGGTAGGGTAAAACTTATCTAGGCCAGTGCTTAGGGAGATCGAACTAGTCAAGTGTCAACAGAGTGAGAACCTTTGTCTACAAAGCTTTGCTGGTGGGTGTTCACCAACCGCTTCTCTCCTTTGGACATTTGTTTGTCTAGTTGCCAATATTGACAACCACTTGTATAGTATGATAGGGAATTCTGTGAAAAAGACCTCATGGATATCATAATATATATACTCGTCTACCCAGTTTTCTATGCTCAACCGTAATCCTGTGCTCTCCTCTTGCGAGAATTCTAGAGTTTTAGAGTCCAACAAATCTTCTATCTCTTTCTTCTTCAGGTGCCACAACATTTCCCTCGAATCAATTGATCAAGAGTCCCGACAATGGAACCATTTGTTGGATTCTATCCCCCTACTCGTCTCAACCTGTGGTTCAACAACACCACAATACCAACAATAAACCACAAGACATTGGCCCGACAGAGTAACTATATCAGCAACACTTATGAGGTAGGCACAGTCTCACCCGAGATATCTAATGGGTAACTTCCAGAACCATGCTTCCATAGTTGGCAAGGGATTATAGTCCCTTAGCATGAGGACAAGGCGCTCGATGAAGGCAGCTTGGGAGGCTGGATAGTTCCTACATGACTAAACACAATTGTATGTTAATGCACACGACGTGATCTGGTCCTTAACCTTAACAACTGACACAAATTGTGTGATGCAGCTGATTCCTTAGACTAACAGGTCATCATGACTTATGTTTCAACTTAGGAAATTAACCATAAACTTGCTTACGCGTACAAACAACGCCTTTAAAATTTTTCATTCACTGAGTACAATATGGTGGTTATGCATTCAATAGTAGCTCATCAAAACACAATAAGAAAATAACAAACATTCACATCATCATACATAACATCCATCAACCATTTAAACATGCAGAATAACATGGAAACCCATCTGGGAAAAACCAACAAGGTGCTCTTCATCTGGCATGAGAAATGAATATAGCACCTTGTAGTCTGCAAATTGCAGACTAATATTATGTATTTCTTTTATGACTCAGACTTCTTGCTCTCATGCTCTTTGGTTTATTATTCTATCTACTCCTAGTGATCCACAAACATATTGGATCGAATCTTCTATCTACCATCTGCGCACTTAGCTACAAATCCCTTCTATTCCTAACGGCCTGCGCACACAGCTGTAAGATCCATGGCTCAACAACCTCCTACTACTACTACATTCCTCTCTAACTATTCCCTTTTACTAACTCTAACTCAAACATAGCAAAAATGGCATCCTTGGCTCTAGGCAGCAAGAACCAAAACAACCAACAAAAGGGGCTAATAACAAAAACCTAACCAATTCCGACCAAAAACCAACAACTAACCCTTATACAGAATGGGTTCTTCTTATTTATAACTTTTATCAGACCACGTAGGGTCAACTACATACTACTCATCAGTTACATTTCATGATAAACCATCAAAACAGGCTGTCATGGACTGACACAAGGCACCATCGGCCTGAGTTACAAAATATTCCTTCATACATGCATTGTTGCAGGCTTGATTCGTCTTTAATGACCACAACCTTCACTTGTCGCTTTCTAGCCATTATCACCTATACGCATGTACTCTTATCTTTCCTTTGCCATGCATATCTTTATTTTTCCTGCTTTTTTCCCTTTGCTTCCTTCATGACCTCTTTTCCTTCCAGTCGCTCTCACAATGTACCTTCTTTTTCTTGCACTCAGGCTTCTTTCTTGTCTCCTTTCCTAGCCCAACACTGATGCAAAACCTATGAAGCGACGACCATACAGGTTGAATCCAATATAAAAAGAGCATGTCAAAGCCAAGATAGAAAGGATGTTGGATGCAGGAATTATCGATCCTATCAAGGGACTAGAATGGATTAGTCTGATGGTTGTGTAGGACAAAAAGATTGGTGAAATTCAGATCTGTGGAAATTGAACAACGCAAGTTTTTATGATCCCTTTCTGAAACCATTTATTGACGATGTATTGGAAGGAGTTGGAGGACAGGAAATATATTCATTCATGGAAAATTTTTTAGGCTATCATCATATCATAATTGCAAAGAAGGATCAACAAGAAACCACTTTCATGACAGAATGGGGATGTTTTTAGTACACGATGATGTTGTTTTTCCTCAAGAATGCGCCCATAAATTTTCAAGGCTATTTGTTGTTGCATTCAAAGACTTCATTCATAAATTCCTAGTTGTATACATGGATGATCAGACCATTTATGGGTTGGTAAAATACCATATTGAGAACCTTTGATTGATGTTGGAGCGATGTTGACAATATCAGTTTTTGTTGAATATAAAGAGATGTATATTTTGTGTGCCATTTAAAATTCTATTGGGACACATTATATGTAAGGAAGTCATGTTGGTCGATCCTTCCAAGATCGTAGTAAATATCGAACTACCGACACCGACGATACTAAAACAAATAAGAGAAAAATTGGGCTATGCAGGGTATTATTGGAAGTTTATAAGGGGATACACAACAATCATGACATTGATCGAGAAATTGTTGAAGAAGGATGTGAAGCTCAAATTGAATGACGCATTCTAGAGTCTCGATACATTAAAAAAGAAGATAGTTGCAGCACCATTATTGGTTTTTTTGGACTTGACAAAGGAGTTCCATGTCCATGTCGATGCATCGTTAGTTGCATTAGGAATAATATTGGCCCAACCAAGAGAAGGATCAATAGACCACCTGATTGCATTTGAAATTCGGAAATTGTCTACAATGGAAGGAAACTACATAATGCCAGAAAGGGAAGGATTGGCGATGGTGTATGCATTGCAAAATTTTTCCACTACATGTCAGGAGGAAATTTCAAAATGTTTACGGATAATTCGGCATTGAAGGACTTGGTAAATAAGCTTGTGTTGGGGGAGGGTAGATCTATCGATGGTTACTACTATTTCAAGAATTCGATTTCGAGATCATTGTGAATCCTGGATGAGTCAACGCAAGACCCAACCACATGTCAAGGATATAGTTAGGAGAAGAACAAAGAAACATCGAGGATGGTTTACCTGATGCACAATTTTTTAGATTATGAATGGTCGATGACCATTACGGACAAAATCATTAATTTTTTTTCAAAATGAAAATCCCCTGAAGAGTTCACCATTACTCAAAATAAGAAACTAGTTGTCAAAGATTCCAACTTCTAATTGATTGCAAGACAACTCTACAATATGGGGCTGGACGAGATCCTATATCGATATGATTTTTCACATGAGAAAGAAAGAGTGTTGGAAGAGGCACATGGTGGAATTGTAGGAGGACATTATGGAGGATGTGTGACTTCCAAGAAGATCCTTAGAGATGGATTATGGTGGTCAACAATGCACGTTATCGCCACCGATTACACTAAAAGCCGTGATGCATGTCAAATAATGGGAAAACCATCACGAAGAGATGAGATGCCGTTAGTACCTCAGGTAACACTACAACCTTTCGACAAGTGGGCAATTGATTTCATGGGACCCATCAATACACCAAGGGAAAAGAATAGGTGTGAGATACATCATCATCATGACTAATTATATAATGAGTTGGGATGAGGCAATGCTAGTAAAGGACTGCATAGTTGCGATGGTAGAAAAGTTCCTTTTCGACAATGTAGTTACTTGATTTGGATGTCCTAAGGTATTGATGAGAGATTAAGGATCTCACTTCATTAACCAGATAATCAGAGTGATGACTAAACAATTCCAAATACAACACAAGAAGAGTACTCCATATCACCCATAAGCGGATGGTGCAATAGAGACGTTCAACAAGATATTGGAGAATGCACTTACTAAGGCATGCGATACGAATCATGACAACTGGGATCTAAAAATCTCCGCAGTATTACGGGTCTACATAATGACAAGGAAGAAACCATTCGAATTGGTTTAAGGATAAGAAGCACTAATGCAGATGGAATATATCATCCCCAGCCTATGCATAGAAGTTGTAACATGAATGAGTGATGAAAGAGAAATTGAGGAAATAATGACATAGTTAGTACACCTTGAAGAGGACCGCTTCATTGCAGGATTTCATCAGCAAGTGGAAAAGGATTGAAAGAAGGCATGTCATGATCACCATGTCAAGACGAATCACTTTCTGTGCGAAGATATGATTCTCCTTTATGACAACAAGTATACGAAGCACCCAGGTAATATCCAAATGCATTGGTTGGGTACCTACATCATACATTTAATTACCAATGAAGTTACGGTACAACAACAATAGTTAGACAGAGTGATTCTACCGAAGCTATTAAACATGAGTTAGTTAAATCCCTACCGAGATATCCAAGTGCAACACCAATGCTAACAAGTCAAATTTAAAAAAAATGCTTATGAATGAAAATTGCTGAAGGAAAATATGTCGACAGAAGGAAGAGCGATGAGAAAAGTTAAACTGTGACAAGGGTTGAAACTTGTCAATACCAGAAAAGGTGTGAACTGGTCAAATTAGGAAATAAATGAAGCAATTACACCACATGGGCGACGTTGCAAGTTGGAAACATTTGAAATTAATGACCAAGGAGAGCATTGGATTTGCAGAATTAACAGAGGATTAGGTCAATCAATGAGGGTTTAGTGATGATGGTGTGAATGTTTCACACGGAAAGCTTGAAGGCTACAAAATAAGACAAAGGGGTATGGTTCGACCCATTATGCGAGTTGGAAGGAATAATTAGATCTAAGAGGGGGAGGATCAAAGCTAAGAGAGGAAGAGTTAGATCTAATAGTAGTGTATGCATGAATAAAAGTGTTGGAGAGGAAACAACGTAGATAATTTCAAGCAAAATCATGCAAGAAACTCTGATTGTGAGGGTGGAAATCTTAGAATAAATGCAGTAGGAACTTGTGTCTGCAACAGGGAAGTTAGTTAGGAAGAAAAGGAGCACTAATTGTATGATTACTCCGGATAGGAGAACCAAGAGGGGGACTACAACATAGGGGGAAGTAGGCCCATCAACAATGGTAGAATAAGAGATGAGGATGAGAGGAAAACCACCAGGAATAATGGTAGAAGACATCCCTGAGTATGTACCACCAAGAATGGAAGGGGCACCAGTTGTAAGGATTAGCAAAACCAACAAGTATGCCAATAGGATTCCCACGACGCCTAAAGGTGTCAATGCGATGATGAATATTGTGTCATAGATATAAAAGCATAAATAAAATGAACATGACATCCTTGCATTCTTATAATGCACGCAAGACACCTATGAGGAAAGAGAACAAGGAGGTAAAGGTACAATCATCAGAGAACCCACACAATGGGAATTAGGATTACAATGGTCTGGTTTGTTTTCGATCATCCACATGTCACTTTTTTGTCGATGGACCAAAGTTAAATCATGTATCAAATTTTTTTTGGCATGTTTCCATGGAGGCTATGTGTGTCTAGGGACAAAGGCCCCAATTATTGTTGATTGTATATCTCAAATCATTGGCTTACCAAAGACGGGGGTCGACCCGTTGTAGTACTTTAGAGGGAAGGATAATGATAAGAAGATGAAATCGAAGATGTGGAAAAAATACAACATGATAAATGATAAAATGGCATATGCCATTGATACCATCAATTATTAGTTAATGTGATTCCCAACAAAGTTACTGACGGTCAAGATATTGCAGAAGAATCACTTGAATTAGTGCACATTGAGGGTTATCACATCCGTGGAGTAGTGCGTAGCTGGTGTATGGATGAATTGGTCCATGTTATTAATGAACAACTTGATGTAAGAGGATGTATTGGAATAAGAGGTCAGAAATACATTCACTTATTCTTGGCTTATAATACTAATCACATTGGTCAGTTGGATGGATTCGAAGTATTATCAAGGGATGGAAGTTGAATATGTCAATATCTGTCAAGGTGAAATATATAAGAATATATGGGAAATAAATGATAAGGAGTGACAAACGAACAACAATATACATTTTTATCTGTACTTAGACACACTACGATAGGAAGCAATTAAGGTACCGCGTCTCACAGACCAAGCCGCAAACAAGTACCAAAGGATTACATGGTTGGCAATGGGACCCCATGCCATACATATTCAACCCTTGGAAGATCCATAGAAACAATGGCTTATGACACCATACAAGTTAATGGATGAATATTTGGATGCCATCATCGAAGAATCGTCACTGGAATGGAAATTTGGGGTAAGTGACGAAGAGCTATCGGACCCATGAAATGAACCACAGAAAAATGTCCCACGAGAAAAAAACAACCTGAAGGACTCAGAGGAAGTAGAAAACTCGTAAAATAGATATTCATCGAAAACTCCGACCAATTAATATTTAGAGAAACAATAGGAAAAAGAGCGGACGAAGCACCACTTCATGCAAGGTGAGGGGAGCAACACCGCAAATCTCTCCGATGACCAAGTGAACAGGGTATTGGCTGCAATCACAACAAAAACCAATGAGAGTCAGGAGAAAATAACACAACATTTAACATGATACTTCCACCATGTTATACAACTATTGCAGACACTTACCAATGTAGTGCTCGGGATGAGGATACTGCAGGAAGCAAAATTGCAAATGGAGGTTGAGGTCGACATTGGAACAAGATCATGTATAGTATAGATCCTTCCACATGCAATCACTATGGGGGATGAAGATACTGATGCTACACTATGAGGATACCATTTGATTGGCCTCAAGCTAACCTACTTCTGATGTCTACTTTGACAAATGTCAGCACTCAAAATGTACCTCTGGTTGAAAAAAGGTCATATCAAGGTAACCACAAAACCAAGATTTAGGAAAGAAAGTTGGTTTCTTTCTCTCCAGAGAGGGATATCTCAATAGTTGTTTGACAAGGCCACATATGTAAATAAATAAAATTTAGACTGTATTGCTGGTTGAAACAAGGAAAGTATACATTGGGAAATGGAGTCAAAACAGATATATATCAATCACAATGTTGTTTGCATGGAGATTTTTTTGACAAAGGAAGGGTAGCAATTCAGTCACATTCAAAATGATTGGGTCTGGTGGAATAGAAGAAATAAGCAACAATCCATTAACATGGGAATCTAAATGGGATGAATCCAATGCTAACTTTAGTGGAAAGGATTTTGTGAATATCTGAAAAATAAATAGTTAGAGCATAAATGTACAAATTCTGTACTATAACATAATCAATTCAGACATGATAAGAACACATTATGGAAGTAATAACAGGAGGCACAGTCACATGAGAATAGTAAATATGGGCTGTAACATAAACAACACAAGAATATATGTAGAAAATGGCTAGCTTCGGATCTGTGATTTTATTAAAAATGAGTCTCAAATTACAAAATCTCAACTCTCATAGGTTCCAACCCTTTTTTTGTTGCATTCAATGGTTCTTATACAATTTCTCAATGAGATGAAACAAAATAAACTGCTAAAAATAGGCATAAATACCTTTTACATGTGTCATTCAACAATTATTAACTACTAACTGATTCTGAAAGTAATCTAAATCCTAAATAACTAATTCTTCAACAATAAATCCACCATAATCTTCAATATCTTCAACCTTGTAATGTATACTTGGATCTTCTAAAATTTTCCATTGTTTTCCATTGGTCCATGGATGGAAATCCAAAGTGATCCTTTGATAGCACGCGCAACTCCACATGTTCCCTGTATGAATAATTTTTCAAGCATGCACATGCATCCTTAAAAGCAAAGAATATCCCAAACTCATCTGCCAGCTTGTCCACAATTGTTTTTCCAGATTAATTCCTGCATGTCAACAAAGTTTGCATGATCCAATCTGCATGCAATTAATTTGTCTAGATATTCCTTTTGTGTCAGCATGGCACCTTTTTCTTCCCAAAAGAATGGGACTCCTTTCTTAAACAGAGGATAAAACATGTCTCTAAAAAGTTTTAACTAGTGTGCCATGATATCTATTTTATCCTGGACTGTATTCAAATGTTGATGCTTGTTAACCACTTTTCTATCCCAAGTTATGGTAGATATTCTGTCTTTGATATTAGCAGTATTTAATTCATCTTTTGTTCACCCATTTAAAAAGTGTATAACATTCTTAGCATAATCAATGGATTTTTTATTCAATTTTTCCTTTGGCATAATCTAAGTAAGTCCTTAACTTGCCTGCTTCTGCTATGAGGGCATCCCAGATAATGTGCTTTGTTCCTTGTGCCGATGACTTCCCTGTAACTTGTTTAATCACTTTATCATTTTTACTTTGCAACTGTTGGTACTTTGATTTCCATGCCTTCCTTTATTGTTCTCTTTTCAGAGCCAAACTCTCCATTTTTTTTATTCTAGTGCTTTAATGTCACCAGCTCTAATGATTTCAGACTAACATGTGACATAGTATGAACAATGGTTTGTTCACAATATTCAATAGAAGGAGGAATGATTCTACTTGCAAGTTATTTATCTTTTTCTTGTAGTTCCTTCTCTTTTTCTTGCAACTTATTTTTTAATTCATCATATTTAGCTTCGAGAGTCTTCTCACTCTCAACTAAAAGAGGCATATCTCTTTCCCATTGTTTTTTTTTTTTTTTCAGTATACTTCAATAATTTGGCTTTAAAATCTATTAGTTCACCATTCAAGTCTTATTTTTCCTACTCAAGCTCTGTCAGCTCAGAGGATTGTATCAGCTGAGTAGATGGGATATTCAGCTTCTTATTCAGTAGTTGAATGGCAATCTATTTTGCATTCAATAATTGTTTTGTGCCAGACCCTTTATCTGCTTGGATCTCAACAACCAACAAATCTATCTACAACTTCTTGATCTATGCTTTGCGGGCTCTGTTTTCCACCTTCTCCTATCTAAGTTGGTTTTCAATTTTACTCTTACCAGACTACAACCTTGATAATTTCAGTGTATCCTTTTGGCATTTCAATATAAACAATGTCCCTAGTTTGATTATGCAAGTGAATCATATCTGGAATGGGGATATTCTCTAGGCTCATTTTCATCTCAACAACCTTATTCTTGGTTGCTATGGAAAAATTCAAAGTGTTTTGAGAATGATCTCTAACAGTGACTAGAGATACATCCTTGTTGGATATTTTTCTAACCTATGCATACAATTTCAAAGCTTCCTTCGAAGCTACATATTTATCATCCTTGTACTTGTCAAATAATTCTGACCTGGTTTTAAACTGTGATGTAAAATCAGTTGGTGTCTTAGCAAAAGCATACTATTTGACCTCAAATGTAGACCCTTTTACTTTCATCTGCTTCTTTTTATTTCCCTTGATGTCTGACACTTGGACAAGTTGTCCCTCTGCTTCAATTTTTTGTTTCTTTGGTGTTCTAGCCGTGTCTTCCTCTTCTATGTCCATGGCATCAGAGAAGTCCATTTTGTTGGTTTTGTTGTAATACCTTGGTTTTGACCCCATGGTATTAAGATTGTACATGAATTATATACTATATGTAAATCATGGTGAGGAACTAAAGGCCAAGGCCCTACCATTGATTTGGTGTTGTGTGTATCGGTGATCAAGATTGATACTAATGGTTTTGGTGCTAAGTCAAGCACAATATATATTTTGGAACACCATGTAAATATGCAATTTAATAAAATACCATAGCTAGCTATGGGATTGCAACATGAAAGCGATGGGGGCATGATACCACAATGGATAGGGAGGGGAGTAAGTCAAACCCCTGAGCTAATAGGGTGAGACCAGATGTCAATGGGGGAACCCATGAAGCCTCATCTACCTTTTTGTCCTATATCTGCAATCATTCATTTCTTCCAGAAGTTGGTTGAGGCAGTTAATGCCTTGGGCAGAGCAATGTATGGAAATCTAATTTTGTGTCTGAGAAAACCTGTAAGTCTACAGTATGGGAAGTTGCGTTCCTACTTTTGAAGCAAGAAAACACTGGAATGCATGCCTATTTTGTCGTTTTCATGGGTCACGCTGAACATTTTGGTTAATCTTCCATCCCGTGGTATTTTTTGTTCATTCATGCATGGTTGTTGTGGAGGTACGTTCATTTGGGAGATGCTCATTGTTGGGGTTCACTACCCCAAGTTGCAAAAGAGTGGCTCCACTGTGTTTCTATAGAAGGAAGCCTCTGTTGCTGTGTTTCCTTGTGGGTTGTTGTGATGTGCTTCCATGTTTTGGTCTAAAATACTAAGAAGTGGAAAAGGCCCAAAATTGGTTGATAAACCTAGTGAAGAGAGGAACCTCATAGACAAATTAAGAGGGGATACAAAATATTCTATGCACACCGTGAATAGCACTGAAAAAGAAGGTATGGTCTAAGGGAACTGTGCAGCAGTGAAGGGGATACTTCCTTGTGTTGGGTGTGTAGGTATTTTGGAATTCTAGATTGGGTAAATTTGGTGTAGGTGTCCACAGCTCTGTGGTTGAGATCACTAGCTTAGAAATTCTACCTCCCCACTGCCTTAGCAGCTTGATAAACCCAACTATTATTTGGTTTGGCCGAGTCTTGGTGTGCACTTAAACAGGAGTGAATCATTACCTTAGCATCTTGAGAAACCCAATTGTAGGTTGGTTTGGCTATGTTGTGTTATGTGTTGGCTATTTGTGAGTCTGATGTTCCCTAGTTCCTTGTGGAATTCATGCCCAAATAAGGGGTGGAAGTGGTGTTGAGATATTAATGAACACGTTGGACTATAGTTGGGTGGAAGATTGCAGCAACATAGCTAGTTGCACGACAACTTCATCTTCAAGATAAGTATTCTCTGTTGTGTTATTTCTGCAATGTATTTCCTTATGAATGTATTGATTATGATGAATGCTTGTTAATGAATTCAGTAGAGTTTACCGTTGATTAAATGTTATTGAATTTTCATCTATATACAGCTTGTATGTTTCAATGCATTTTTTAAAGTCCTTGGAGGCTAGAAGCATGGTTACAAAGTTAGAAGGCATCTGACTTAAGTGTTTTCACACCCCAGAATCCACTTGCAAAAGGCGTAAGGTGGGAGGCAGAAAGAGTAGTTGAAAGCAAGGAAGAAGGTTGTTTTTTCAATTCTTGGGATCTATCTGTAGAAGGAGGAAGGAGGAAGCGGAAAAAGGGCCAAAAAGTCCTAAGGAAAAGTTGGACTTTTGATTCCCAAAGTCCTCTGTGGAGGGCGGAAGTTGGCAGAACAAAAAAAGGCTAAGGAAGAAAGTTGAGTTTTCAAACCCTGAAGTCTGAAGTCCGAGGTTAGAAGTCGAAAGTCGAAAAGTAGAATTGTGGAAGGTAGAATATTGGTTAAATTCTTTCGTTGAATGTTAAGTTCCAATTACCGAGTTATGAGGTCAGAAGGCAAAAAGAGGAAGTGTGAAAGGAGGAAGACAGACAATTCACTCTGTTAAAGTTTGGAGTTTTCGATTCCTGAGTTCCGAGTTCGAAAGGGAGGAAAGCGAAAGTACAAAAGGTGAAAGAGTGGTTAAATGCTTCCGTTGAATGTTAAGTTCCGATTCCCAAAGATGAAAAGTTACAGAGAGGATAATGAAAGGATGATTAAATCTCAGGAAGAGAAGAATAATTTGAATGTAGCCATGCTGCAGAGTTTGACAGAAATCCAAAGGCGGATGAACTCTAAGCATCGGGCAGTAAATCCAGAAGGAAGTAGGGGCATTGCCAGAAGAAGAAAGAGGTCTTCTAGTGGATCATATGATTATAAAGGATCCACTGGGGGTTCAATTTCTTCTTCTCACATGAATAAGCAAAATATATATTACCAGAACAGTTCATGTGATGAATTCAAGAAGGCTAAGCCTCCTACGTTTGATGGTGAGGTGAAGAATGATCAAGAAGCTGAAGCTTGGATTCTTGGGATGAGAAAATATTTCCATGTCCAAGACTACTTTGGAAATATGAAGGCAAGAGTATCCATCTTCAATCTGAATGGAAGAGAATCCATATGGTGGGAACACTTTAGGAAAGTGAAGAAGATCAATGAAAGGAATATTGTGTGGAAGCAGTTCCAAAAGTATTTCAGGCATAAGTACCTCTTTGATAGGTACTATGATGATAAGATTAAAGAATTCCATGAGCTGATATTGGGGAAGCTGACCATGGAAGAGTATGCAAATAAGTTCTCAGAGTTTTTGAGGTATGTCATGTACGTCATAGATGATAAAGTGAAAATTCAGTGTTTTCTGAGTGGAATACCTCAGTCATATAAGGACAGGATTGAATTTGATGAGCCTCAAACTCTAGAAGAGGCTATAAGAAAGGCCAAATATTGCTATGATCAAAAGAAAGGAAAACCTGAATACCATAAGGCATGGAAGGACAAGAGAAATGAGAATTTGGACCAAAGGAAGAAAGGCTTAAAACATTCTCACATTAGAAATCAATAAAGGCAACCCTCACAAGCCATGACTAAGCCAACTAGAGTGATGAAGGACAAGGCAAGCGATCTGAAAGAGATTAGAGAACCTCTCCAATGTTGGGGATGTGAAGGAACCCATATATGTAGGAACTGGTAACATGGAAATGAGAATGTGAGTCAATATCACAACATTCAAGAAGCATACACTATGGGTCAAGTGTCAAGGACCATCCTTAGGATTTATGCAGTGCTAGAGGACCACTAGGAAGATCATCAGTTAATTGTGGTTGAAGTTGAAGGTAATATTGATGAGCAATATATTTATGTTTTGATTGAACATGTATCTACTCACAGTTACATTAATCCTAGAGTAGTTGATATTTTTTCTTTTAAGAGGTCAAAGCATAGAAAATCATGGTTAGTTCAACTAGCCACTGGAACCAAGAGAAAAATTAGTGAAGTGGTAGAGAAATGTCCATCAAAGATGGATGGGTTAGTCACTTGTGCAGAATTGAATGTTTTGCCACTTGGTTCCTATGATATTCTCATTGGAATGGATTGGTTAGAATCCCACAGAGTAAATCTTGATTGTTATAACAAGACTTTTGAGTGCATGGATGAAGAAGGAAACCTAACAGTTCTAAGAGGCATTCCAAAAGTGATTTATATTAGGAATATTTCAGCAATGCAGCTGAAGAAGTTTTTTAGGAAAGGTTTCCAGTTGTATGCAGCCCATGTTTTGGAGGCAACAGAGAATGGAACTCCTAGGTTGGAGGAGTTTCATGTTTTCTAGGAATTCATGGATGTTTTTCCTGATGAGTTTCTAGGGCTTCCTCCAAAAAGGGACATTTATTTTACAATTGAACTTGTGTTAGGAGTATCACCAGTGTCCAAGACACTCTATATGATGAGTACACCATAATTGCTAGAGCTGAATATGCAGCTGCAAGAGTTGTTGGAAAATAATTACATCAGGACAAGTGTGTCCTCTTGGGGAGAACCAATGTTGTTTGTGAAAAAGAAGGATGGCACACTCGAGTTGTGTATTGATTACATATAGCTAAACAAAGTAACTGTGAAGAATAAATACCCTTTACGTCGAATTGATGACCTCTTTGATCAAATGAGAGGAGCAAAAGTATTTTCCAAGATTGAATTGAGGTCTAGTTACCATTAGGTAAGGATCAAGGATGAAGATATTCATAAGATAGCCTTCAGATAAAGGTATGGACATTATCAGTTTGTGGTGGTACCATTTGGTATCACAAATGTACTGGCTACATTTACATGCCTCATGAATAGTGTTTTTAGCAAGTATTTGGACAAGTTTGTTCTTGTCTTCCTTGATGACATTCTTATTTATTCTAAGAATGTGGAAGAGCATGAAGAACATCTGATATTTACATTGCAATTGCTTATGGAGCATAAGCTATATGAAAAGTTGAGAAAACATGAATTCTATAAAGATAGGATTCATTATTTGGGTCACATTATCTCAGATGAAGGAGTATCTATGGACTTTGGGAAGGTTGAGGCCATTATGAATTGGCCAACTCTAAGAAATGTGATAGATGTGAGATATTTTATGGGAATTACAGGATATTACAACAGATTCATTGAAGGATTCTCCAAGGTTGCACATCCATTCACTTATTTACAAAATAAGGGGATAAAGTTTGAATGGACACTGAGGTTGAATAAAGCTTCCAACAATTGAATAATATTCTCACAAGGGCACCAGTTCTAAAAATTGCAGACCCAGAAAATATTTTGTGGTGTGTACTGATGCATGTAATCAAGGACTTGGAGGAGTTCTTATGTAAGACAACCACATGGTATGCTATGAGTCAATAAAGTTGAAGGATCATGAGAAGAACTATGCTACTCATGATTTAGAACTTGCAACCATAGTACATGCTCTCAAGATGTGGAGGCATTACTTAATAGGAAAAAAATTGAGCTAAGGATAGGCCATTACAGTTTAAAGTACTTGTTTGATCAACCAAATCTAAATGCTAGGAGAGCTAGATGGATGGAGTTTTTGTGTGAGTTTTATTTTGAAATAAAAAACATAAAAGGAAAAGAGAATAAAGTGGCTGATGCACTCAACAGGAAGGTGCATGAAATGCATGTGGCGTCTCTTAGTATTTGCCAATCGGATTTGAGACAATAGATTATTAATTATACTACTGAGGATGAAATGTATGTGCAAATAAAGGACATGTTGCAGCAACAAAGCCTTGAAAAGAAGTATGAGGGATAGAAATTGGAAGAATATGGACTTATTAATTATAAGAACATAATTTATATTCCAAAAGTATCATATTTGAGGAGAATTGTTATGGATGAAATCCATCAAGATCCATATTCTAGTCACCCAGGATATCCTAAGACAATTTCTATAGCAAGAAAGCAATATTTATGGCTAGGAATGAAAAAGGACGTTGATGAGTATATTTATAAGTGCATGAAATGTCAGTAGGTAAAGGTTGAGAATCAACACCCATCATGGTTATTGCATCCTTTTCCAGTTCCAGAATGGAAATGGGAAGTTATTTCTGTGGATTTTATTACAGGATTTCCAATGACTTGGAGACAACATGATTCCATCATGGTTTTGGTGGATAAGTTGACAAAGGAATCACATTTTATGCCAGTTAATTCCATGTGTAAGAATGATGACATTGAAAAAATATTCATGAAGGACATTTTCAGATTGCATGGATTTCCTAAGGCAATAATCTCTGACAAGAATCCCAAGTTCACTTCCAATTTCTGGAAGGGTCTGTTTACATATTTGGGTATGAAGTTGAACTTTAGCACTGCCTACCATCCTCAGACTAATGGTCATACAGAGAGAGTGAATCAAATGCTTGAAGACATGCTTCACATGTATGTGATGGACAAACCATCCAAAAGAGAGGATTATTAACACTTGGTAGAGTTTTCCTATAATAATGGACATCAAGCATCATTGGGAATTTGTCCATATGAATCTTTGTATGGAAAAAGGTGTAGGACACCAATGACTTGGGATAATCCAATGGAAACGATTGTGATTGGTCCATAATTTCTTAGGGAAATGGATCAAGAGGCTGGAAAGATCAGGCAAAACTTGAAAGTAGCCCATGATAGACATAAGAGCTATGCTGATAAGCATAGGGTGCATAGAGAGTTCAGTGTTGGGGATCATGTTTACCTCAAAGTGAGAGAAAGGAAGAGTTCCTTGAAGCTGGAAAGTTGTGTCAAGTTGTCACCTAGATAATGTGGGCCATTTGAAGTGCTTGAAAGAATAGGTTCAGTTGCATATAGACTTGCATTGCCTGCTAGCACTAGAGCTCATTTTTTTTTCATGTTTCTTTTCTTAAGAAATATGTACATGATCCTAACCATGTGATAAATTGGGATGTGATTCAGGTGGAACCCGATGGAGAGTTCCAAACTGAGCCATTGCACATCCTCGACAAGAAAGTAATAGTGCTCTGAAATCAAGCTATTGGACAGGTGAAGGTGTAGTGGGAGTACTATGGTCCTGAAGTGGCTACGTGGGAGATGGAGGATGCCATGCAATTATCACATCCATTTTTGTTCAATTTTGCAGAGCAGTGAGGATAGTTCCCAGGAGCATTTTTGTTCAATTTTGTAAAGCACCGAGGAAAGTGCTAATGTAAGGGGGAGGGGAATGTAACCCCAATTTTGACCCCATGTTGGGTGTTATAATGTCTAAATTAATTCACCTAATCTTTAATTATCGATCGAGGTTCATAGGATTAGAGTTGAAAAAAATATATGTGAAGGTAGAGGGGTTCTTATGCTGTCATGGAAATATTTTAACAAACAATAGATCGAAAGATCTTTCAAACTCCTAACAATTCAACTATTAAGTCAATTAAACCAGGACAAAATATTAAACTAAATGATTAATAATTTATTAAACTGAAAATGATATTATTAACAACTAATCTTTAACTTGGAAACTAAGATGCAAGGAAAACCTAATTAATAAGCAAGTAGAAAACTTAATAAAACAAGTAAATAGAAGCAAGTAGAAAACTTAATAAAAAAAATTAAATAGAAAGAAACAAATAGAAAACTTAATAGGAAAATCAAATAGAAAGAAACAAGTAGAAAACTTAGTAGGATTGTCTTTGGATTCCGTCCTACAAGTCTCTTTCAGTAATCACATAGTGAAAAAGGAACAACCTAAAAATATACTAAGGATATCACATACAATACTGAAATTACATGTAAAGGAATAAATTAATCTAAAGGCATAAACACAAATCAATACATCAGTAAAGAAATCAGAAACAAATTCAAGGAACAAAAGACAAGACAACTTTACACATATTCAAGGTGAAAGGAAGTAAAGAAAATAATAAAACTTTAATACATAACCTAAGACACCCTAACTTTAACTTCAATGTTAAATAAAACTATTATCTAACTATCTCAATCAAAACATAATTCAAACATTGACAAAATAGAACTAGAAACAATCTCAAAATACATTAAAAAACACTAAAAATGAAACTAAGGGCTGAATGATAGACTGAACTGTGCGTCTGAAAGGGGTGGTTGAATGGCAGTTTAAACAGGCTGTCTGAATGACAGTCTGGACAGTTAAAATAATAAAAATTAACCTAAATGATCTAATCTTCAGATGAATTTATGCAGATGCAGATCTAATGCATAAAGATAATAAGTAAACCTACTTATTAAGCAAATTTAACAATTACATAACCATAAAAAAATTCATAAATATATGGAAAACATTGCATGCTAATAGACAAACTAGAATTTAAATTGCATAACTGATAACTTATAACAAAACAGAAATAAACAGAATTGAATTTACTTAATTTAATAAAAAGCAATCTATTCTATCTAACTTGCAAATAAACTGAACAATAAACTGGAAATGAAATGACTGAAAAAAAAGCTGAAAGAAAACTATGCACACAATTAACTATCTAATTCATAAATAAAATTGCATTACCGAAATAATAAAACAAACTGTAAATTAAACTAGCTATAACAGAAAAATGAAAGAAACGAACAAGAAAAGAAACCTCTGGTTGATGGTGGTGCCTAGATAGCTTCTACTCAAACAAAATCTTCAACAACAACACATACAGCTCTTTATTCAGATGATGGAACAAAAATACAATGTACTCAAGAACAAACTAATGAATTCTTTCTAACTCTCTGACTCTCTAGATCTAGCTAACTGAGCTATCTCACAGAGGCTGATTTATATAATAGTTTACAGAGATGAGCAAGGTTACCCTTTAGTGGTCGAATGCTCTCTAAATTTAGTCAATCATAAAGGCGTTTAACTAATCACAGGATGACACATAGGATCTTCCCTTCTTCATCGCGGTTCTGGTCTTCTTCACTGGACAACGAATGCACAAGCTCCTTCTTCAACGCAACAGGTCTTCAGATGTGGCACATGGCTCCTTCCTTAATGCAGAAAGGGGGCTGGTGTTGGACAAAGGAGAGCGCATGGGTGAGTCTTCTAGAGCGTAGGATAAATGCATTAGCCCAACGTGTGATCAGCAGGTGAGGTGTTAACAGAGGAGGCTACAAGCTGACAGATTATCTAGAACACAAGCTCTGTCACCCAAACACGTGGACAGCAGGATGTTTGCAGGATGTTTCACATTTTAAATGCCTGAAATTAATTCTCAACAGTGCGCAGTCTGGTTATTGATCTGGATGAAAAGATGAACAACAAACTGGGCCGTGAGCTGGATACGCTGGACGTCAATCTAGGGCGAACGAAGTTTCTGTTTGCTAGCATGCTTTAGGACTACAGTCTTTAGCAACACGTTTCAACATCTGGAAAACTACCAGTGAGTTTCACGTGGCAAGCTGGATGACAAGCTGGACGTCAAGTTGGACGTGTTGTTCACAAGGTAGGCTAAATGCGTTCTTGTTATTAATTTGTCCCAAAAAATAATAAAATAAGGAACCAAACATATAAATTATTTAATACATCAAATGTTATTTAATAACGTCAATTTTAATTAATAAAATCATAAAAATGATAATAATAATAAATAGATTTCATATAAAGCTTAAATTCATACATACTTGAGCTGAATAGTGATCTTTGTGACATAAAATATACAAAAAGATAATAAAACATATGTTTAAATGAGTAATTTAATTGCAATAAATTATAACAATTCTTGGATCAACATTCCCCCAAACCGAAGAAATGCCAGGTCCCACTGAGCAAAAAGAAAGATAACAGATCACACTATCATTGCGAATTTTTGAAACGTGAGCCAACAACAGGCATATACATACGTAAGTAAATTCATAAGGTTTAACGTTAATTCAACCATGTCCAAAGTAAAACTTTGGGCAGGTTGAACATATGACATGAAAAATATAAATCACATTTATAATCAAGAGAGTTAGTTAATTAATAGTTTACATGCATGATTGGGTAAAAGGATAGGATTATCAAATAATAAAATGATAAGAAGAATTTCTAAGCATCCACTTGAAGGTAAAAATGATTCATATTGTCATTTGGTATTTCATTTGGACCTTCTTTTGATTCTTCGTATAGTTCTCCATATTGATTTTGCTGTAAAAATATGCTTCATGCTATAATAAAATTCCACTGCTTATATTGTCGTGAAAAACACTTATCATTTATCAGAGATAAATAGATCTATAAAAAATAATGAAAAGTAAAAACAATCAAATTTTTCCAAATCCATCTTCCCCCAAACTAAAGATATGGCGTGTCCTCAAGCGATAGAAGAGAGAAGAATTAATTGTTCCAAAAAAATAAAAATTAAAGAGTTCTATCATGCTGTTGATTAGTTTGGAAAGAAAAGAAGAAAAACTAACTAACTAGTAAATGGAAATGATTTAGAGATGTATATTCATGAAAAATATAACATTTCTTAGAAAGACCGCGTGAATGATAATAATTGAACCAAAAGAATGCCACAGGAAAAACTAGTCATCTATGCCTCATTTTAAAGAGATCTTGTCGTCACAAAATATTTAAGTGTACCCTGGAGTATGTGAGATTTACAGCTATAGGCCCCATTTCTAGGATAATAACATCCTAGGTATATGCTGAATTAGATGGGCAGGGTCAAGCCCAACTTACAACCATTCTCAAACGACATGTTAAAAAATCGGCCGTAACATGTTTATTCATAAATTTTAAAAAAATTTCTTCATATTATCATTGTTTTACGAACTATGTGCATAGTAGTGCATTGGTCAAATCTCTTTTACTAGGTATTGCCCCGCTGCCAGCAGGCCTATTCAGTACCCCGATGGGTTTAACTTGGTACCATGCAAGCATAGTCTGGCTGCCAGCGAGCCTGTTCAGTACCCCGACGAGTTTACTTGCATTTATCGATCTTCCTTGTTTTGAGGTTTTTTTTTTTTACTTAGCGTTGACCCACTGCTAGCAAGCCTGTTTAGTACTCCGGTGGGCTTGCCTTGTATAATGATATTAAATATATGGAAGCCAATTGGTACTAGAGCATGTTAAGTCCCGCTAAACACATAATTCAATTTTTTTTCAAAATAAACTTATAAGTAACTTCATAAGGGCCATAACCATAGATCGTGTCAAAAGAGAATAACCTAAAGTTGTTCTTTAACCTTACAATCCTTCTTCATAAAAGAAAAGTAATGTTCCCCACGGAGAAAAATTCCATTTACTCTCGAATTATCACCAAAATATTTGAGAAACAAGTTTTGACAACAAGCATAAGATGAACTAGTAATCCCTAGGTGTAAGATGAGAATGTGAAAAATATGATAATGAAAGCAGGTCTATCAAGCAACTGTTCAAAAGAGTAAATCAGAAATATACATGTCTGAATCAAAATACCAAAAACCATATGAATCATAGAAGAGTTGGTTAAGTATGATATACAAAGGATTGTAAATTTTTAATTTCACTATAAGCTAAAAAGTTCACAAGTATCCCAAGAAAGGTTAAGATACCTAAAAAGTATTTTAACATACTTCCCTTGTCCAAGTAATACTTCATGAGCTGCTTATAGAGATAGAATATTTGTAATCAAACTACAAACCACTTGTTAGATGATTCAATTTATTCATGAAGACATAATAAAAAAAAAGGAGTCTTGTGTAAACAATCTATTAGAAATGAATCTTATTTATTTAAAGAAACAAGCACATATTTACATATATACAAGTGATAATAACCCAAAATACTTTTCAAGGATTAGGAGGAGGAGGAATAGCTTCCCCTTCAACTAATTCGATTTCATTTTGCTGCAAAAAATTCTGTATAAAATCCTGTTTAGATGTCGTTTGATGATAAAGTCTGAGTCTATGTCCATTTACTACAAAGGAAACTTTTGAGCCATAAATTGTTTTAGTTTTTACTGATCCATTGTCAAAAGCTGTAACTACTTCGTATGGACCCATCCAACGGGTGGTTAATTTTCCCTTAAAATTTTTAAACCGTGAGTCGAATAGTAGTGCCCAATATCTAGTATTAAATTGCTTTTGTTTAATAAATTTATCATGCCATGTATTTTGTTGATTCTGTATTAGCATGGTTCTTTGGAGTGCATCTTGTCTAATTTCATCTAACTAATTAATATTCAATATTTGTTGTTTCTGTGCTTCATCCAAATTCATGCCTAATTGTGCTGCCATACGAAAGGTTTTAACTTGAAATTCAATAGGTAAAAGGACTTGTTTTCCATACACTAACTTTTAGGGGGTATGTTCGGTAGTGTTTCTCCATGTTATGCTATAGGCCCATAAATCCTCTGGGAGTCTATCTTTCCAGTCCTTATGATGTAAGTGAATGGTTTTAGTTAAAATGGCTTCTAATAATTTATTAGTTGATTCAACCTGACCATTAGCCTGAGGGTGATAAGGTGAATATTTGCAATGTTGGATGCCATATTTCGTAGTAAGCTCTTTCATTAATTTAGAAGTAAATAGATTACCTTGATATGTGACAATTTATCTAGGTACACCAAACTAGGTGAATATTTCTTCATATATGAATTCTACCACTAATTTCTTTGTGGCTCTAAACAAAGCTTTAGCTTCTACCCATTTGGTGACATAGTCCATGCAAACTAAGATATATTTCTTTTTATGAGACATGGGAGAAATTGGTCCTACAAAACCAAGAGCCCATTTCTCAAAGGGTTCAATCATGACTTGGGGTTGTAGAGGCATTTGATCAGATGACGTAGGTCAACCCATTCTTTGACAACTATTGTTGGCTTGGGAAAGGGGCATAAGAAGGAAGTTCATGCATGCAACCAAGCAAAATGTGCCGCGCACATGATAGAAGCAAAGGAAGATTGCGAAGGACGAAAAGGGCCTGCAAAGCCAGAACAGAGAAGTGCGCGACAAAGGAAAGGCAAGAGTGGAAGTGCACAAGGGGAAAATGGCCGAAAAATGACAGATGCAGAATTCAAATCATGGCCATATACAACACTGTAAGCCTGTAGCTACACACATATGAGAGGATATTTGTAAGTCAAGCCGATAGTGCCTCGTGTCAAGTCATGATCACCACAACTGTAACTAGAGGGGTGGCTGATGGTGACGGCTAAAAGACTGTCGGGATGCAGTTGGCCCTGCATGGACATGTAAATTAGTATAAATATGAATGATGCAATGGTTAGAAGGTTGGTATGTAAGGTTTTCATTGATCCCTGTTCAATTTTCAGTAGTAGTTTGTTATTTCAGTGGTAATCCATAGAAGGAGATGTCGGTTATGTTGTAATGTCATAGCGATTAGAAGAGGAGTAGACTCAAGAAGAGTATGGTAGCATTAGAGGGGCTGTTGAGCCGCGAATCTGACGACAGCATCAGCAGATTGCCAGGAGTAGGAGTAGAGTAGGAGAGCAAACCAGAGAGCATGAGAACTATGAGTCTGAGCTTAAAGACATATCTCAAGATCAATCTGCATCTCACAGAATACAAGGTACTATATCCTTTCTCATGCCAGATGAAGAGCACCTTGGTGGTTTTTCCCAGATGTGTTTCCATGTTATTTCTTATGTCTAAATGAATGATTTATGTGGTGAATGTTTATGTCATTGATTACTAGTTGCTTTCTGTAGAATGTTAAGTGTGGTTCAGTTTCTGTTAGTTTCTTGCATTTGGTAAATGGATGAACATAATGCCTTGTTGAATTGAAACTGTATAATTGTATATCATTCTACGTAATTCCTGTTATGAATCCCAACTTAAGTCATAGAGCTGATTGATGTGAATCAGTTGTGCTGCACAAGTTGCGCTAGCTGCGAGGTGGAAAGGAAAGTCAGGTCGTGCGCAATGACATACAGTTGTGCTCAGTCGCACAGAACCGACTCATTCGTCCAGCTGCCCTGCTGCCTTTGTTGAGCTCCTTAAATGCGAGCCAAGGGAATATACTTCCCCGATAATCATAGAAACATGGTTTCGATGGTTACCCATCTATGATATATATCAGATGAGACTACGCCTGCTTCGCAGATGTTGCTGATGGGGCTTGCTCTATGGGGCTGATATCTCGGGTAGTTGTTGGATCGACGGGCTACGCAGAACCTAGGTTGTGAGAGTGGAGAAAAGTGGCCAACAAATGGTTTCGTTGCTGAGACCTCTTGATTAAATCGGGTAGATGGTGTGGCACCCAATGAAGGAGGAGATAGAAGACTGGCTGGATGCTAAAATGCTGGTGTTTATGCAAGAAGAAAGCGTAGGAACACGATTAAGCATAGAAAGATGGTTAGATGAATATATATACTCTGCTATTCATGAGATATTCTTTGCTGAGTTCCATGTTCTACTACATGAATGGTTGGTAGGATTGGCATGTAGACAGACTAACTACCAGAAAAAGGAGATTAATGAGTGGAGCGACCACCTAGTTTAGGAGATATCCAGTGTAAGTAACGATGTCTCTAGAACTGTTGATTTTTGGGTTGATAGTATATTGCAAGCATATATTACTGAGTTTGCAGTAGATACTATAACTTCATATAGTGAAGCTGAAAGAGATTTCTTCTAAGGACCACGAAGGAGATACTTATTGAGTATAAGTACATGGATAAAACTACTTGCTTATGAGAAGGGTATTTTGAACTTGGATAGTTGAGTCGTGTGTCTAGGAGGGAGCTATGTCACTAACAAGAAAGTAAGAAAATAGGGAAGAGTGCATGGAGATGTTCCCTGGAAGAATAGAAACCGAACTCAAGGTTGGAGTCCTAAGGAATGGGAGAAGTTTCAAATTAGGAAAGAGAAGAAAAATCAAAAGGGGACACTAGCATCCTAGTTTGTTCAAGGGAATCAAACACGAAATTTGGTCGTGCGAAGACGAAGGGTCTTGCGATGAAGAGGAGGACTATAGCTCGATCTCGGAAGGACCTGAACATCCAGATAGCTCTGACAAGACCTCGAGGTTAGAGCACAATTATATCACACCAACAATCTCACCTGAGACAAGATCTAGAGTCTCATCCCCTAAAAGGATCTCTACTATAGATAGCACTAGCCCTAGAACTAGTGCATAAGAAGGTACAACTCAATTAACCCCTATCCTGGAAAGCTTGAACACCAACCGAATGGCTGCAACAGATGTCTAGTAACCTACATTTAATGGAAATGGGATGGAAGACCCTAAACAACATTGGTTCCTATGTGAAGCTGTGTGGATGGTACGTTTGGTCCATGGCGATGGCGTCAAGAAAGTGCAGATGATTATGACCTTAAGGGGTCATGCCCTAGATTGGTTCATGAAATTTTGTGCCACACCAACTGGAACACCGTAGAATACCCTTGAGGAAATATGAGCTGCAATAATCTTTGAGTTTAGAAAACCCAAATGATTGTCACAATGTATTACTAAGATTAAGGAGATTAAATAGGCCATAGTAGAAACTGTGTAGGATTTTGATCAAAGATTCAAGACGCTGATGGCCAAAGTAAGCTTCCAAATGTTTGATGTACAACATAAATAGTGGTTTATTACTGCTCTGCTACCACACATCCACGAACCGTTAGTGCATCAAAATATTGAGTCACAGAAAGAAGCACTGGAGTTGGCGATGAAGCTAGAGCCCTCGCCTATTGTTGATGGTGTTACAGGTATGGGATAGATTCAGTCGCAGATAGCCAACCTCACACTACAACTTCAAGATATCAAGAAGGGAAAAGAAGGACAAGAGGACTAGTGGTGCACAAAATGTAGAATGGATAGACACACCAAGGATAACTATCCGACCTTCATGAATTATGTCACATTTGGTGCACCTAACCCATTAAATGGGAAAGGGATACGATGGTGTCGTATATTCAAGTCAAGAGGCCACCGAGACGAAGAATGTGTGTATTTGCAAAAGGTTGTAAGTACACCTGTAAACTTATTTTGTAAATTTTGTAGATCGATAGGACATGAGGAAAAGTACTGTAGAGCATACCAGCTCTTGAAAGAAAAAATAGTTGATACATGCTTAATGAAAAATGATGGGTTCCCCCAGGTTGAACAAGTGCAAGCCTCATACCAACCTGCACAATTCCCAGCTAATTTGTACCAACAGCCATATGCACTTAAGCAGCCATATGTGCAACAAAACTACCAGTATAACCAGTACCCACTGCAGCAACTACACCCTCAAGGAAGGGGTGGTGGAAACTTTAGAGGACGAGATGGCGAAGGAGGATTTAGTAGGGGGAGAGGTCTAGTTACATGCTAAAAAATTTGGACAATCAGGTCACTTTGCCATAGATTGTTTGGAGCTTGCAAGAACATGCTCATATTGTAAGGGACAAGACCATAATGTTGAACAATGTACTCATCTGATCATAAAGTGGAAAGCAAGAACTGTTGCCGCACCCAACCCCCCACCAAAACTGAACCCGAATGCAAATGTGAATGTTTAGATGATCATGGTTGAACTGTGAGACCTAAACATTGCTGCCATAACTATAGGAGGTGTGACGACCAAAGTAGAACAAGATAACCTACAAGAACAACTGCAACCACAAGTGAGGCCAGTGGCGCAGAAAAATGAATCACCGACCGACCCAAAACAAAAATAAATATTCTGGGATGTGCAATCAAAATTCATAAGCCCTAACATAACATCAAATTCAACATAAGTCAAGGACATGCCTGAACAATTCCAAAACCTGTTGCAGAAGAAATCTTCACCTACTTCTATCCAGTTGTTTGATGCTAATCCAAGATAAAGATGCTATTACAGAGCTATAAGCAATAATATACAAGATCCCTCTAGAGTAACAAGCTAAGAAGAAGGTTAACTAGGTGTGACATAATTTTAAGACTGGCCACGAATTGAGAATGAATGCATAGATAGGTGATTATGACATGGAATATATAATCTTAGATCTAGGGTCAGATGTCAATATCCTAACATTCCAGTCCTGGGAAAGCATGGGTAAGCTATGCTTGGACTAGTCTCCTATACAACTGTGTCTTGCTAAACAGGCAAAGGTACTACCCATTGGCTGATTGAGAAATGTCATTGTCGACGTGGAAGGATTGCGTACATATGCAGACTTTGAAGTCATCAACATTGTGGATGATACAAATCCTTACCCTACACTACTAGGGATAGATTGGGCTATAGAAAATCAAACAATTATAAATTTCAAAAAAAGGATCCTCTCCTTTGAAGATGAGGAAATGAGAGTAGTCTCTCCTAATGATCCATTTGAGGGACAAAGATATGTTGAGCCTATTTATAATGAGGGATAGATTGATTATCTCGATCAAATCTACGTTATTATAGGTATGAACAAAGATCATATCAGTCCGACGGCAGATGGGAACCTAAGTTGGAAATGCGCAAGTTCATGTACGTCTGATTCAGGGGAGGCTTTAGAGAATTGGCAAAATAGATTACATGAAGTCTCCATGAGAAGGTGTGCAAGAGTTACAAGGTCTGTGCGACGGGTGGACACTGAGTCAACGGAGTTACCAACATATGAGAGTTTCATATACACTTTGGATATGACAACCAAGATCTGCGATAACTCTGAGTAGTTGCGACAAGGAACCCAGCAGGTCGCGCATACAGTTCTAAATGTTGACAAAAACCCTATAATTCATAATACAGTCCAGAAAGAAAAGGGGGATATAGTTGAGAAGATCAATGATTCTAATGCTCACCAACACAACACAACTACTCAAGAAGACAATATACCCAAGGACACAAAAGATAGACCGACTAACTTCATTGGGCCAAAAACAGTGGAACTAAGTAAAGATCGCAGAGTAATACAAAAACATTCAAAGGATGAAGCAATTGTACAAATCGTAGATCTCCTACAGGAATATCAGACCCTATTCCATCTAAATGACATAGAAAGAAAGGGAATGGTGGAAGACTTAGAGAGGATGTAGATACGTTTGTGATTACAGACTAAGCCAACTCAAAAACAACTTCCAGCACAACATGATCAATATATCAGGGTGAAGCCATCCATAGAAGGAAGACTTATCCTCCACTATGACAGTAGAGTATTCGCACACCCACCCAAACTAAAGGAAAATTGGCTAAGGCCATATACCATCACACAAACTATGGATATATGCACAACGCAACTCCAGATAAGTCGATGGTACCCACGTTGCGAGTTTGGTAAACAACAGTTGCCTGAAACCTTACTACAACACGTAAAATAAAAATGGCCAAAAGATGTAAGCTATTATGTTGTAGGATTGCGACATAACCAACATAAAGCATGAACATTAAACCACCCAATGGTCACATCATTGTGTATACCCAAGAGGGTGACCTAAAGTGTGCAAGGGGCAAGACAACTAGGGGCCAAAGAATGCAAAAAGCAGAAATAACAGGCTGGCTAGCATTAACGAACGGATCCATGCCAAAGATTTGTATGACTGGGGAACCTATGTGGCATTAAATAAATACACTATGAGGAGCAAGGTGGCATACTATTAGCTCTCATTAACCATCTTATCACTAGTTACCATAACTAGTTTGACAAGTACATCCCAAAAGGACAGCTATAGAAATTAATGGAGAAAGCATTGGAAAAGGCAACATGAGATAGTTATTAGACCTAAAACTTCTTGTCAAATGATGATTGAAAGACACTGTGCAATATCTAAATATTCATTTCTCCATCAAAAAAGTTTTATGTTACACATTGAGAGCACAAGAGCCGAGCCATTGCAGAAATACATCCTGTCATCCTGTCACCATGGTAATTCACATTCCTAGTGAGAGTGAGGCATTAGACGCCACTGTCATCTCTGGCTACCCCATTGATGAGGAAGTAGAAAAATAGTTAGCAGTAGACCCACAATTGTAATAGCCACCATAGATCAATGCAATGGTAAGAACAAGGAAGCCACAAGCAATTCCAACCCCTAGTCCACCTCTTATGCCGAACCCAGTCCAGGGAATACCAGTTATTCCAGGTGATCCATTTGCACGACTGCTGCTGAGACAAAGGAAACATAAGGTTCCAGCCACTCTAGATGAATGAGGAAAGGAACATGTTGCTGAGCAAGTCAATGATGATGGATACAAAACCTGGCCATAGGAGGCAAAGCCAGAGGTAGAGCCACCTGACCCAAACTTCCCATGCTATGTTCGGCCAAGAAGACCTAGTGCAGTGAAAAGAGATCTTTTGAACAAGGAATTGACCACTTTGACAGCACCACAGATCCCTGTCGACATGATCTTGCTACACGATATCCTCCCAGAGTTGGCTGTATTGAAGTTCCAAGGCTACGACACTGGGTAGCAAGAGGGGTTGCAGATAACAAACTGTATGGACATAACCCAGGCTGCTGCATGTGCTGTCAAGGTAATCAAACTAAAGAAGTGGGATGAGGGACTGGCTACTGCAGGACTAACCAACATGCTTTTTATACCTCACTTCGGCCATAGTGTGTAGGTTAATACATATGCAAAACAATTACTAGTCTGCTTTCATAGAGGATACTTATGGCTGGACCAGCCATATCTAGTTAATGTTGAATTAATAGCGAGAATAACAGGACTCCCAACCAAAGGCAAAGATCCTCTACCCTACCTGGATAAGCACAATACTAAATTCATCAAGTAGAAGTAAAACCTTCAGCAAGCGGGAAGGGGCTACTTGCTGGGGTCCATACAGGACCAAAGTGTCCATGTTGCTGTAAAAATATTTTCATGTAAAAGATTTCATAAGATGATACCAATGTAGTGTTTAGTAGCAATAGTAGAAATTGCAGATTTATGTGCATGAGGAGAAAATTTCAACTGGTCATGGTACTTGCTAAATGAACTGATCGAAGAAGCGATGCTAACTCAACAAAAGAAGGGTCACAAATTCTGCTATTCCTGGTTACTAATTTTGATTTCCTTCATTGTTTGGGCTGACCCCCTGGACTATGTACACATGGATGTCCCAATATCCTACTTGGGGGCATGGTACCAAAATCTATGGGAAGACAAGGTCCAACACAAACACCAACATGAGAGCAACATGATAACAATATTGTATTCTTCATCCATGCAGAGGCGCTATGAGAAGTTGTCTAGAAAACTCATAGGATCCACGCCACAACTATGCACATGTACGCTGCTTTTATCAAGTTTGAAGTTGATATACATAATATAAATCTATTTCCTACAAAAGCGCCATGTCGGCAGATACATCAAGAAATATTTATTGTGACTGAAAACAATGTGGATGCAATTTTCAAGCTATGGCTTGAGGAATGGCAGGACCCACTTGCAGAGCCGCTACCGGAAGAACAACATGCAGAAGAACTGCCAATTCATCAAGCAAATGGTGAAGACCATGAAGATGACGATGCCCAAGCCGATTCATCACAAGAAAACATCGTGGATGATGATGATATGGAGGATTCAGACCAACATCCTTCAGAGAAACCACCTGGTGTAGGTCAGCCGCAGAACCGCGTGTAGCCCGAGGAAGGCCACACGTCTCGCAAGAAACATAAAATTGATAAAACACTGAACACAACTATATTAACTGAGGATGAGTTATAGGAACTTTCCAACACTGTAGAGAAAGTTGCGCAAGATAACCTTCGTGATCTGATGGCTCAACAACTGAGCATTGCTAACCAAGTCCAGGACCACCTCAATAAGTTAACAGTGACTGTCAGCAATGTCAAGGACACTATGGAGGCCAAAACATATGGCATTGATCCTAACATGCCACTAGTCACATTAGCATTAGTCCCACCAATCAAAGTTCTTATTCATAAGCAGGAAATTGAAGCAACTTAAGAGGAAAAAACAGCTACTGCTGATAACAGTGTTGAAATAAAATTTTCTAGGTTGTCCTTGGAAGAGATCTATAGCATCTAGTAGGTGGCCACAACTGAAATTCAGCTAACGGAAAACACCGTTGCTTATCAGGAAACAAAGCAGCAAAGGAAGGCCAAACTTTGCAAGGCCATCTTGCAAGGAAAGGAGTGGGAACTGTAGGAGCACACCAACCTTCTGGCTGAGAAGGAACAGGAAATATTATCCTGGCAGCAAAGCTGTGTCACGTTGGCAGAGTCTATTAAGAATTCTATTGCAGAATTCCCACCAGAGGTAGGGAAAGCCAATGAAGACTCCCTAGCTAAAGTTGCTAGGCTTGTGAAGATTGCATAAGATCTTCAGTTCCAATTAGAAGATCTACAAGCCCAAAAGATACCAAGAACACCCCCATAGGTGTTGGAAGAAAGAAGAACAACAGTGTCTAAAGTTGTTGACAAAATTGAAGGCGGAGGAGCAATTTGTGCGAAGGCTATAGACAATGTTGTGATCATTTGGGAAACATTGCTTGAGGATGACGCAACTGAGAAAATAAGGAAGCGTATATGAGAGACATATGAGCGCATCACTGCTGTGAAGGTGGACATGTGGAAGCTGCCGCTCCAGCAAAAGGTCATTAAGAATGCAGAGTTTAAAAGTATCCATCAGGAAGTCCAGACCCTTCACGAGTTAGGAGAAAGCTAGGGAAGCTGAGGTTGAGGAATTCCAATAAGAAGTAGAAAATCTCACAAAACATATTCAGTCGCTGCGGTAGAAGCTTCAAAGCATACTACAATCGATAGAGAAAGACTTGTTGGAGCATGTACAGTCCGACTAGGTGGAGAACTTGGTCGCACAAGCAGAGGAAGTTGTGGTGGAAGCTACTAAGATAGAATTAATGGTACAGGAATCCTAAGGCAGGGTCTTTGCTACTGCGCAAACAGACCCAGAACCAACAAGTTC
This sequence comes from Pseudotsuga menziesii, assembly GCA_001517045.1. Lineage (NCBI taxonomy): Eukaryota > Viridiplantae > Streptophyta > Pinopsida > Pinales > Pinaceae > Pseudotsuga > Pseudotsuga menziesii. The sequence continues at coordinate 167,046 of LPNX010423444.1, forward strand.
AAAATAATGCAAGAAAATATGACCAAGGCACTCGGCTAAAAAAAAATAATGTTTTTTTATTTTTTTATTTTTGAATTTTGGAGGCAACCATAACACCGTGCGTGAGTAACAGGCAGGAATAACATAAGGAAAAAGTTGTGCAGACATGATGAGACACCTTAAAACTGCCGTGAAATCGATTATGAAGCAAGTGATGGCAAATTAGAGGCATCTGGCAAGTACTGATGGACCGTTAAATGCATTAAGATGCAACGAAGAATTGGCACTTGGATCAGGACAATGCTGTAGCCGGATCAAGTGTGGGGTACTCTATAATGGTGGCCACCCAGCTCATCCTCACATGCTCACGACTGTCAATGCCCAAAAGTGGCGACACCGGTAATCATAGCATATCTAAGAAGGAAATCTGATACACAAGGTGAGGGTCTTGTTCTCATAATTCCACTGGATAAGCTTGCATGAAAGAATACTTGATGCTGTTCCTATAAGATCAGGGTTCACTTGCACCAAGCAGACATCATTGTGTTGTGCTACTCACCCACAAGATGCAGTTACAAATGAGTTGGAAAGTCTCTTGGCGAGCAGCCTTAAGGGATAAAGCTGTTCCTACAACATTCAACATGTCTAGTGTATCCAGAGACAACAAGAAGGAAGATGGTGATAGTCACCCAGTTGCTTCAACCCACTAAAAATCCTCCAGTGAAGTCATCCTTGGCTATTAGTAGGTTATTAGAGTAGCATCCCTATCAATGGCATCAGAGTGGACTCCAGTAGGGACCAGAGACTTGGCCCATTTTGACACGTTCCATGGGGTCCAAACCAGAGTCCTTGCCATCTTTCACAAAGTCTGTAGGCTTGAAAGGTGTCCACAGCTTCCACCCATCCAGACGGGGTCTCCATCTCTTAGCAGACTGTGAGAGGGCCAACAGGCAGGAGTCAGCTTGAACTCTATGATGCTCAGGTGAAATTTGTTAAATTTTGGCAAATCACTTACCTCCACCACCCAGGATAGAAATAATTGTCTAGTTTTTAATATGGACAAGTCTTCAAAGTTCATATCTATGGCAAAAAGTGTGGTGAAGAACAAGCTACAGAAGAGAGAAACTCAAAGAAGAGTAGCAAGAGAACAAGCCGCAACAATCCACAACAACTGCACATCAAGCCTAAGGAGCATGAGAATGGAGGAATAAACAAGGTCACATGGATTGTTGCATCAGAATGGGACACTGAGCACCCTTGGTGAAATTGGAGGCAGACTCTGACAAGATGACGAGAGAGTCCCAAAGCAAAGACAACATTCCTCTTCGTAGGAATCTTGGTCTCAATAAGAAGTGCATAAGATTGCCTTGTCAGCTTAAGTGAAGATTGCAATCAAATCCTCCATTATCCATCCTCTAAAATGGTGCCAAGAAACAAGCTATATCGGTGTGCTTATCCCACAACGTGCTTGAGTATGTCAAAAAGTTGAAATTTTTTTTGCAGAAGATATCGCGTAGGTCAGGCTGCTCATATGTCCCTTGCTTCGTGGCTCGGGACGAGCCACAGGTGAGTGTTGGGGACCTGTTGGCCCAAGAAAGGGGCATAAGAAGTAAGTTCATGCATGCAACCAAGGCAAATACACCACGCGCACGATAGAAGCAAAGGAAGATCATGAAGGACAGAAAGGGCCCACGAAGGCAGAACGAAGAAGTGCGCATCAAATGAAAGGTAATCGCGGAAGCGCACAAGGGGAAAATGGCCAGAAAGTGACATATGTAGAATCTAGATCATGGCCGTATAATTATACGATGTAAGCCTGCAGCTACGCACGTATGAGAGGATATTTGTAATTCAGGCCGATAGTGCCCCTTTTCAAGTCATGATCACCACAACTGTAACCAGAGGGGTGGCTGATGGTGATGACTAATAGACTGTCAAGATGCAGTTGGCCCTACTTGGCCATGTAAATTAGTATAAATTGGAAGGATGCAATGGTTAGAAGGTTGGTCTATAAGGTTTTCATTAATCCCTGTTCAGTTTTCAGTAGTAATTTTTTATTTCAGTGGTAATCCATAGAAGGGGATGCTGGTTATGTTGTAATGTCATAGCGATCAGAAGAGGAGTAGACTCAAGAAGAGTATGGTAGCATTAGAGGGGCTGTTGAGCCGTGGATCTGATGGAAGCATGAGCATACTGCTAGGGGTAGGAATAGAGTAGGAGAGCGAACCAGAGAGCATGAGAACTATGAGTCTAAAATTAAAGACATATCTCAAGATCAGTATGCATCTCGTAGACTGCAAGTTGCTATATCCTTTCTCATGCCAGATGAAGAGCACCTTGATGGTTTTTCCTAGATGGTTTTCCATGTTATTTCTTATGTCTAAATGAATGATTGATGTGGTGAATGTTTATGTGATTGATTACTAGTTTCTTTTCGTATAATGTTAAGTGTGGTTCAGTTTCTGTTAGTTTCTTGCATTTGGTAAATGGATGAACATAATGCCTTGCTGAATTGAAACTGTATAATTGTATATCATTCTATATAATTCCTGTTATAAATCCTGACTTAAGTCATATAGCCGATTGATGTGAACAGCTACACCGCATGAGTTGCGCCAGCTGCAAGGTGGGAAGGAATGTTAGGTCATGCACGATGACATACAATTGTGCTTAGTCACATAGAACCGAATCCTTTGTTTGTTGCCTCCTTTCACACACCTGGGTGACGTGGCAAAAATCTTCAAGCCACTCGGTGTGTCCTTGGGGGCAAGTCTTGAGTCAAGGCTGTCACCTTGTTCTTGACTCCTCCGTTTAGGCTCAACTCCTAACGAATCCAAGGGGGGTAGACCCTATTAAGTTACTAAGGATAATTACTTAGTATGGTTATGTTAAACTGAATGAGTTACTTAGGAGTTTGAAATTTAACTATAGACAATCAAAGATGACAAGATACAAAAATGAACACACGAAAGCACAATGCTAAGACACAATATATATATAAAGCAAGAAAATAACCAGTGCCTTAGAATGGAGTCAAAAAATAGAATCAATGTACTTGCATGTGCTTGGAGTGAATGTTTTGCAATTTCCTCTTGGTATGTTTTAAGTTAAATTTGAGGTGTGAGTTGATTAAAATTAGGCGAAGGGGTGGACTCTAGATATACCCAAGAGTACTTGGAGTATGTCCAAAACTAAACCTTCATGGCTACCCACAAGGAATATGTGGGATGAATGGAGTCTCTGGGGCTATTGTTCATAATTCACCCATTAGGGTGTGACAGAGATCGGCGCCCCGAGGTCACTTTTTAGAAGTTCCCGCTTCCTTTGGGTATTTTGTCACCATGATGGTTTGATCTAGGTGTTGGATTTTCACCTGTTGGTTTGTTAATTTGGGAGAGTGAGTCCTAAGTATACTAGTCACTCAAGTGATTTTGATACAACTTTATTGATTGGATGAACCACAACCAAGTGCAGAGCATACACACCGGAGTCTTGTCAATTTTAGTAAATTTTACAATGGGTTTTCTTGTTTAAAAGAAAACCCTCCAGGAACCTTTTCGATCCAAGTGGATCTCAATTGGGAAATAAAGGAGGGGTTAATTTTATAATAGCTGAAAAAACAAATGACAGAAAGAAAATAGGTACACAATTCCAGTTTTCTAATTAGTCCTAGCACGAATCTCTTTCCCCTTTTGGGTCAATCAGGAAGTCGTGGGGTAAGTATTAAGATTACTTTGAAATATCAAATATGGAATATGAAACAGATAATGAATTAAAGCATACTACCCTACAGATTAGATCTACACTAGATTTAAGAAAGATGAACGAAAAAGCAAAAAAAAAGGACACGGACGCAAAATCCCCCCAGGGTGGATGGGGAATGGGCTTGAAAGAGCCTATTCAAAAATTATTTTTATTAAAAGTGGTTACAATATCAGATAAATGATATAATTCCTCTTGATTCTTATATGGAGTGAAATCAAGATCTTACAAAGTGCGAAAATTAAAGGTTTTAGTCAAATGGGAGACCCCTGGGGGGATTTGAACGCTCCTGAGGCCACTTCCGAACAGAAGCTTCCTTTATTTTCTGTAAAAACTGCTTAAAACCAGCAAGCATATTAGAATGAAATATGCCCAAAATAACTCTGAAAGCACCTTTGGGTCAGCTCACTTTTCACCAAAAAAAAATAAGCCGAAAACTAGTTAAAAGGGTAAAACAGGAACCAAGGAAAGTGGGATTTCCTTGGGATCTTAGCTTGCCTTTTGGGAAGCCAATAAGATGTGAAATTTTATTTCAGAATATGAAATTTTAACATACATAAAAGGAAACTACCTTGAAATCAAGCTACAAATTTTCATTAAAATGCTTGCGAAAATATGGTAATTTCAGCTACATCTCTTAAAATGTAACTTTATATGCAAAACAAAACTAAGATCTAGACTTAGGAAGGGACATTACTAACTAGATATATGTGTAATTTTCTTAATGAGACAGATCTGAGCAATAAGAATCCTTAATAGTAACCAGTTTGAAGAAAATTTAAGATTTTTAAAGGAGGAAAAGGGGAAGAGAAGTGCTTGTTGTTGAAGCAGATCTGCAAAGGAAACTTGGTAGTGAAGCACCAAGGGGAAAAATATTAGCAATATCTATTGGAATCCAATGGAATCAAACCTGAACCATAGATCTTCCAGTCACATCAAACCTGTAAGCTACACAACAAATCCTGCAAATAGAACCATTAAATCTGAAGATACATATGAGAAGTATATGATACAACATGCAAATAATCTTATTTAGCATACATGTATTAGCTCATTCAAACATATGCAGAAAAATAGAAGTAAGTAAGATTACTTACAATGATCTATCCCTATGATTTCAATAACCATTCAGGCAGACAACAGTTAAGTGTGAAAAATTGAAAAAATAGCAGTTTCACCTCGAATGCAGCATGATAATGATAATCCACACATAAAAGGTACTCCACAATTGAGCCTCCAAAGTTTCTCTTTATTTCAAAAAATGATGATCAATACACAATTACAATATCAAGCCCTTCAATCCAGCTCTAACTAGCTTGGAAGAGGGAGCCTCAGCTAAGATATATACAAAATACAGGCCATCCAGCCCAGGGGGGCACAATTCCTCATGGAATCAGATGAAATTAGCTGATGGAGAGTCAATCAATGCAGAACTAAAGCTGAACTAAGCCTACTTGTCAACTGGGGGCTTGATTGAGTTGACACATCAACCCATACACCGACACATCAGTCCACAGAGCATCCAGGAGAGTCCACACGTGTGGAGGAGAGAGAGAGGGAACAATTCCCCATCAAGACAGCTGAAGATCAACTCTGGATTTGATTTGATCACCTCCTTCAGTCAAGGATTTGTTAGATCCAGTCAATCTGCATTAGATCTGATTGATTTCAATCAAATCGGCTGAGAATCCACTGATTTAATGATTTTGGATTTGCTCCATTATTCATCAATTTATTAATTAAAATAATCAATAATGGATTTTTGGGCCTTTCTGACTCGAGTGATGGAAAATCACTCAAAACTAGGAAATAGTGGGTCCATGGGTTTACATGGTGCTCTTAGATTGAAAATGAGCACCTACATGACTGAAACTGATTATTTGGCCCACTTTTATAACAAAATCAAATTTTCCAATTAAACTATTAAAAAATAGCTTAAGTTTTGGAAAAATTAGATTTTAATAAAAAACATTGAAAAAATAAAAAAAATTGAAAAATTGAAAAAGCCTAGGGGGACTTAGACATGTTCATATGACTCGACCATGATGTCTAGCATGTTTATACATTGACACATAGACTCTAATAACCTCAATAGGCCTAAATGCCAAGCTGACCACACCAACTTTGGAGGTATGGAGTGAAAAAATCAGAAATTATCAGTCAATTATTCAACAACCAATAATAACCGAGGGAAAAAACACCGTGGGCTGATCGGATTGACAAATAAAGTCTAAGAGAACGAGTCTTTTACAGACACTATCATGCTTGAACATTTATTACAATTCCCCCATGGGGTATGAACATGTGATATAGTACAACAAAGCTTCCCAGAAGCAAGATTGAAGGTTCTCTAAAGTTCGGACAAGTTATCCTTGTCTAGTTCACCAGGCTCACTTGATGAAAAACCACTAAGTACAACTTAGGTGGTAGCACCATCCATCTGCCCTGCTTCCTTCATTGAGCTCCTTGGTTGTGAGCCAAGGGACTATACTTCCACGACAATCATGGAAACATGGTTCCGGCAGTTACCCATCTATGAGATATCTCGGGTGAGACTGTGACTGCTTTGCAGGTGTTGCCAATGGGGCTTGCTCTATCAGGTCGGTATCTTGGGTTGTTGTTGGACCAGCGGGCTACACAGAACCTGGGGCACATGAGTGGGGAAAAGTGGCCAACAAATATCACATCCTTTGACATATTTAGCAGCATCTTTAAAAATGCTTGGCCAATAATAACTAGAATGTAAGACTTTGTATGTCGTCCTCTTATAAGAAAAATGTCCTCCACATGGTCCATCATGGCATGCATGGAGGATGTCTGTCATTTCATCCTCCTGCATGCATTTTCGAATAATAATATTTGGACCATTTCGGAAGAGATCGTTATCAACCCAAGAATAATTGGAACTCTGAACTATAATACGACGATTCTCATGTGGGGACAAATGGTTTGGTATTTTCCTAGTTGCTAAATAATTGGCAATATCTACAAACCAAGGGTTTTAAAAAGATACAACAAATAGATGTTCATCAGGGAAAGTGTCGTCAACTGGTTTAGTACCGTCTTCATGTTGAATACGGGAAATGAAATTTTCTACTAGATTTTCTTTACCAGGTCATGTTGATGTAATTGTAACTTTGGAATGTATTCACTTGTATTTATTATGTATTGTAACCTGATGTTTATTCTGGGATGTATTTGTAATGTACTTGAGTCATGTCATGCCCCGATGTTCCTATCGGGAGTTTCTATAATGTAAACAAGTCATATCAAGTCAAGGTGGGTAACCCTCCTATTATTTAAGGGTTAAAGTCCCTGCAGTTCTGGGGCACTAGGGTTATTATACTCTCCTAGAGAGGTCGGCACTAGTAGGGTTTAGTCAAGTTGGGAATTAGTATAAATAGAGAGCTAGCCTCTATATTTATCACACACTCATCCACACTTTGTTGTAGCGCATAGCTGAGGAAGAGAAAGACATTGGGGCAAGGAAGAAAGAGGATACTGCTGTTGGGAGATCATCTTACTATTTTTAGGGTTTTACTTTTGATGCTGATTCTATCTCTGAGGAAGTTGTGGGGTTTTCTCCATTTATGGTTTCCCTGAAGAAAAACATTGTGTTCATTGTCTCTTGTGTTTGATTTATATGCTTGTTGTTCTCTCAGTTAAATATCCTAATGTTATGCTAGCTTAATGTTAAAAATCTAACATGGTATCATAGCTAACCCGAGAAGAAGACACTGTGCAGCTGCAGGAACTAGGGATTCCTACTTTATGGATCTCTCTCCACAGATTTTCAACAAAAGTAGGGTGGAATAACTCTCCTCCCTAGGGTGCATCTTTCTGTCGAAACATAATCCAATTCTAAGGTTTTTCAGTTTTGGACCTGACACTGCTATTGGAAATAAGGGCTTTTCACAGAAGAGGAATTTTTCAGTGAGCCTAGGCTTGGATTGATCTCCTCCTAAAAATTGAAGTTATGGATCAAAATCAAAGCATTTGGTTGGACAGAACTCTGGAAAAGCAAAACCCTAATTTGCTCCCGAACCAACACTATAGGATTTCAGCTCCAAATCCAGATCCGGCATCTTGACCTGGTAAGATCTAAATATTTTGTATTTCCATTTGAGGTTCTCAGTTAAAGATGTCTCATCATACCAATATTGCTTGAGGGAGCTGATGACTTCTGAGCCTAGAAGTATAGGATCTCCCTGGTCCTGGAAGAAAATGAGTTGGACTCCTATATCAATGAGGAGGTTCCAGTTCCACAGGGAGATGAGGCTAAGGCCTTACACAAGAAGAAGATGGTTATGGCAAAGAGGATTATTTCTGATTCAATCAAGGATCACTTCATACCACAAGTGTCCTCCTTGAAGACACCTAAAGCTATGTTTGATGCCCTAACAAAATTGTTTGAAGGGAAGAACATAAACCGGAAGATGACTCTGAGAAACCAATTGAAGAATGTGAAGATTCAAAATGCAGAGACCATCCAGTCCTACTTCACTAGAGTTTCTCAGATCAAGGAACAACTGGAAGTAGTAGATGAAGAAGTGGAAAATGCAGAGATTGTAATGAACACCTTGAATGGTCTCCCTAGATCATGGGACTCTTTCATTCAAGGAATCTGTGCCAGAAATAAGTTAATCAAGTTTAGAAGAATTTGGGAAGAATGTTCACAAGAAGAAGCTCGGATAGCAGCTCGAGAAGAGAAGATGGGAAGTGAAGATCAAACTCTCACAGTTCAATCCAAGAAACCCATAAGGGACCATCATCATCATCATTCTAAAGGTAAGCACTCTTTTCATAAGAAATCTCAACTCAGATGTTAAACTTGTGATGAAATAGGACAATTTGCAAGAGATTGTCCTAAAAGAAAAAGGAACTCTCACAAGAAGAAAAACAACAAGAGAAGACATCATGCTCATGCTATAGAAGATGATGAAACTTCCATAAAGAAGACCAAATATGGAAGTGAAGATTCTTCAAGTGATGAAGAATATGTTTTGATTTCCACTCTCATGGGAAATATCACACATGAAAGCAATGATTGGCTTATAGATAGTGGGGCTTCCAAGCATATGACAGGATTCAAGGCATCCTTTGTGATATTATCAGAACATGAATCACCTCACAAGGTGAATCTCAAAGATGACTACCAATATCCAATAAAAGGTAGTGGGGAATCCTCCTATAAGATAGACTCTAGAAAGTCTATGACAATGAAAGAAGTATTGTTTGTACCAGGACTAAAGAAGAACCTTCTCTCCATATTTGCATTAGATGCAAAAGGAATGAGGGTTGCATTTATAGATGGTCAAGTCATCATGTGGCCAAGAGGAAAGATGATTGATGATGTAGTAGTGATTGGAGAACAAGAAGGAGGATTGTACAAATTAAAGGGCCATCCAGAACAAGCCTTGGTCCATGAGACGGTAGAGCCAAATGAGATTTGGCATAGAAGTCTTGCACATGTGCATTGTAGAGCACTACCACTTACAAGAAAAGTTGTTGAAGGTCTTCCAGAAATACAAGCAAACATGACGGGGTCTGCAAAGGATGTGCGAAAGGAAAGAATACAAAGAAGACATTTCCAAGTAGCAAGAGCAAGGCAAAAGGAATCTTGGAAATCATCCACTCCGATGTATGCGGTCCAATGTCATCAAGTTCTCTAAGTGGGTATGTATACTATGTTTCTTTTATTGATGATTTTTCTAGGAAGACATGGATTTACTTCATGAAGAACAAAGATGAAGTATTCAGCAAGTTCAAGGAATTCAAAGCCTTGATTGAGAATCACACTGAAAAGAAGATTAAGACCTTTCGATCAGATAATGGCGAAGAATTCACATCGAATGAATTCAAAGAGTTATGCAAAGACTCAGGGATTAAGAGGGAGTTGTCCACTCCTTATAATCCATAGCAGAATGGGATTGTAGAATGGAAGAACATAAATATCATGGAAGCTGCAAGAGCTATGCTTCATGATCAAGATATTCCCATGCATCTTTGGGCAGAAGCTGCCAGAACAGTGGTGTATGTATAGAATCGTACTCCACATAGAGCTCAAGAACAAGCATCTTGAAGAAGTATTCTTTGGTAAGAAACCAAAAGTTAGCCATCTTAGAATATTCGGCTGTCCTGTGTACATATACATTCCAAAAGAGAAGAGAACAAAACTAGATCCTTTAGGAAAGAAGGGTATATTTGTGGGATACTTTGAAAGCTCGAAGGCTTACAGAATATATTTCCCAGGATTCAAGAAGATTGACATCAGTAGGGATGTGACATTTGATGAAGATACAACTTACAACAAATCCAGAAAGAAACCTACTGAAGAACCTGAAGAAGTAGAAGCACCCAGAATTCATGACACAACCATGAATGAAGAAACTCAAGAAGAAGATCGAGAATTTGAATAACCACAAAGACCTATAGATCCACCTCAGGAGAAGAATACTCACAAGAGGAAACCTAATTGGGTACGAGAAGCTATCCAAGGTGCAAAAATATATGGGGCTCTAGAAGAGAATCACAATGAAAGAAAGAGGACCAGATCCTGCTCCGAATATGTAGCATTACTATGTGATTTCATCGATAAAGAACCTTCCAATTATGAAGAAGCAACAGAATAGAAAGAATGGAAGGATGCTATGATTGAAGAGTATCAATCGATCATGAAAAATGATGCACCCAGGACATGGTATGGAAGAATTGACAGCTTTCTATCCAGTTTGGGCTTTACCAAAAGTAAAGCAGATTCCAACCTTTACTACAAGGTTGAAGATGGCAACCTAGTGATGCTCCTACTATATGTAGATGATCTGTTTGTAATAGGTATGGATGGGTTGATTTCTATTATGAAGAGAAAGCTTGCTACCAAGTTTGAAACGAAGGACTTGGGAATGATGCACTATTTTCTAGGCATGGAGGTGTGGCAGAATGCCGATGGAATATCCCTCGGACAAGGGAAGTATGCAATAGAGATCCTGAAGAGGTTTGGGATGATGGACTGCAAGGCTATGGACACACGTATGGCATCAAACCTGAAGCTATTGAGTGATGCTTCATCAGAAGTGGTTGATGCTACGATGTATCGTCAGATGATTGGGGCCTTGATGTATCTGATGAACACGAGGCTAGAAATTTGCTTTGCTATGAACACCTTGAGCCAGTTCCTGACAGATCCAAGACATGTTCACTTGATTGCTGCAAAGCATATTTTGAGGTACCTAAGGGGTACAATTGATTATGGGCTCAAGTATGAGGCGAGTTAGAAGATTAACCTGGAGGGTTATGTTGATTTAGATTGGGTAGGCAGTGCCATCTATAGGAAGAGCACTTCAGGGTGTTGCTTCAGTATGGGATCGGGTGTGATCTCTTGGTTTAGTATGAAGCAATCCTTTGTGGCACTAAGTACAGCTGAAGCAGAGTATGTCGCATCTTATTCAGCTAGTTGTGAGGCAGTATGGCTGAGGAAGCTACTATCTAATTTATTTGATCTCCAGTTGGATGCAACTTGTATATATTGGGACAACTAGAGTTATGTGAAGTTGTCAAAGAATCCAGTGTTCCATGATAAGTCGAAGCATATCGAGATCAAGTATCACTATATCAGGGATATGGTGCAGAGAGGAGCAGTGAAGCTCTAGTATGTTGTGACAGAGGAACAGATAGCTGATTCGTTGATGAAGCCATTGGCTAGAGTGAAGTTTGAGTACCTCAGGGAGAATCTTGGTGTTCTCCAGATCAAGGTTTCCTCCATTCTAACATGGTGAGAGGATTAAGTTCCTTCCATGGTCAGATGTAAGGGCTGAGCCATTCTGTCATGGTGAGAGTATTGGTTCCTTCCATGTCAGATATGAGTGCTGAGCCATTTTGATATGACTGCAGGATTGGTTCCTACATGATCAGATAGAAGCACTAAATGCCATTCTTGGAATGGAGGTGCCTGGTCAGTTACCAGGAATACTTGGTTTGGGATCGAGGGCCTTTCTAAAACGACTGTAAGATGTAGTCTTACATGATCAGAAGTGAGCCCATGGCCATTCTGATGTGATTGAGGGATTGGTTCCCACTTGATTAGATATAAGGGCTGATGCCATTCTCTGGGAGAATGGAGGCACCTAGTTAGTTACCAGGTAGTTCAATCTGGGACTGGAGCCCATTTTGATGTGACTGTAGGATTGGTTCCTACAAGATCAGATGTGAGTGCACGCCATTCTGACGAGTAAGTAAAATATAAGTGTTGGGACATTCTAATGAGTAGGTTAGATATAAGTTCTGGGCCATTCTAGCGAGTAGGTTAGATATAAGTGCTGGGCCATTCTGACGAGTAGGTTAGATGTAAGGGCTGGGCCATTCTAACATGGGAGAGGATGAGGTTCCTTCCATGGTTAGATGTAAGGGCTGGGCCATTCTGACATGGTGAGGGGATTAAGTTCCTCTCATGGTAAGATGTGAGTGCTGGGCATGCCTTTCTGATGAGTCAAGGTCATATGTAAGTGCTGGACGGGCCATTTTGACTTAGGGTCAGATATAAGCACTGAGAAAGACCTACATGGAGGCTAGGCCTACAACCAACATGAAAAAGGGATAGCTCTATAAAACTTCCTGTGATGAGAAGAATCATGAGATAGCACATGTGGTACTGATCCAGATCGAGTGAAGATCTAGATCCAGTGATGGTAACTCAGCAGTGTTGATCCAAATCTAGTGATGATCCAGATCTAGTGATGATGTCCACTGATGATCCAGAACAAGTGATGATACAGATCGAGTGATGATATAAATATAGTGATCATGTCCAGTGATGATCCATATCAAGTGATGATACAGATCCAGTGATGATGTCTAGTGATGATCCAGATCGAGTGATGATCCAGATCTAGTGATGATGATCCGGATTGAGTGATGATCCATATATGATAATGAAAGATGACTTGAATATGAAGAGGAATTGAATACAAAGATGACTTGAATATGAAGATGACGAGAGCTTGACGATGACCCAGATGATACAGAGAAGAAGACTTGTGCTGTTAAATTGTGTCGAGAGAATACCTTCCTAGTTAAGAGGGAGTCTTGATGTAATTGTAACTTCGGAATGCATTCACTTATATTTATTATGTATTATAACCCAATGTTTATTCTGGGATGTATTTGTAATGTACTTGAGTCATGTCATGCCCCGATGTTCCTATCGGGAGCTTCTATAATGTAAACTGTTAACACCTCTACCTAGCAGAGGCTCGAAGGGACCATGGTGAAGAGGAAATAATGATTGCTTGTAAGACTTTGGTTAAGATATAATGCTATGAAAGCGTAGTAAGGGGCGTACGTAGTAAATTGTCGCTAGATCCAATGGTGTGAAGCGAGGGAAGGAATATCTTCAGCTTGTAATGCGTCCGCTTTGCGAAGATGCAAGAAGGATAAAGAGATGCGGATAATTCGATGAGATGTGAAGATCAATGGTCGCTGATCCAGATTGATAAGATCTACGGTCATTGTGGACTCTGCCCTGTAGACTTGCACGTTTGATAAGACAAAGGAGCTCGGTGGAATGGGGTACGTGTCGCTTCATCCGACGGTTGGGAAATAAAGGTGAAATATATCAACGGTCGTTGACAGATCCGGAGCGGGAAGCTGCATGGTGATTGGAGGCAAAAGGTGGTAGCGGAATGCAAACCACAATACACGCGGCAACTCGTGGTGCATTCCGTGAGCAAAAGCGGTTTGGCAGAAACCACTAAAGGGGAGCCTCCGGAGTGGGGTCCTATATAAACAAAGGTTGACTTGTTGAAGAATTATTTTTTATTGGTGCCGAACGAATGAAAAGGACCTGTGTGCTCGCCAACCTCAATAGTCCATCTCGAATACATGCAGTCACAGTAACAGGTAAGGACTGAATGCCCAAAATTCATCCACCTGATTACCATCGTTGACTGAATTATGGACAAAGGAAAGGATTTGCAAGGGTTTAGTCGTATTTTGGATGATAGAGAGGAGTACCTGGTTGACAGGGACAGAGGAGTATGTGACCCTTTCTTGTCTGTAGGAAGTGTATCAGTTTGCAAAGAGAGACTTTGGAAATACAATTCACAGGGTAATGATGTCCTTAATGCTTGTAAATCATTTTTATATTATTTTTCTATTGAGCAAACCCTGCATTTTCCCGAGTTCACAGAATGGTGTGCAGTTAATTATTCTTTTTCTTAGAGAATTATTGTCAGGAAGTCCACGTCTAGGATCCTATGTAAAATTGATGCTAGGGTCATCCGCGAAAATCTGAACTTGCCCGATAGCTACCCTGAGAGTCGTGAACCTGTAAACAAGTCCATTCTAGCTGAAGTGTATAAAAATTGTGGAACTGAGGTTCGCTACAAGTTCTTGTCCAGCATCTTGAATGAGGGTAAATCATTAGATGGTCTTTTCCCCCCATATAATGTTTGTATTTTCAGAGATGAAGATCAATTAGTCGTGTCCTTAGTCTGTCAAGTCTTGGGTTTAGATGATGATTGTCATGTTAATGAAGTCATTTTAGGTTTTTTATTAAAAATCAGTTCATTGAGTTCTGAGTCTCAGTCATTTCATGTACTCAGTTTAGATGAGTGCTTAGTAGAAGCTATACATCTTCAATTGAGTGAATTTCCAAAGGTCAGATTCTTCAAGTTTCAGACTTATTTACTGAACATGTTGTTGTGTTCGAACATCACCGAGTTGTAGTTTTTGAGTACCATGTTCTCTATAGATTTGCCCAAGCAAATCAATATGTTTGAATTTACCAATACTATCATGTCAGAAATATACAAGATGTTATTTGATGAAGTGCTACCCTGGGTATTATAAGAGATGAAATGCATGATGCAATCCTCACCTGAGGATAGAGTCGGAGATTGGTTTCTATATAAGGATTCCACTGTTTTAAGAATACATGGTTTTACCGAAGAACCATATAGGTTACCTGCTTTCCTTACCCCCATAATTTTTGCATTAGATTTTATGAGAGAAATATTGCATTCAGAAGAAGAACACTTTGGATCCTTTAAGAAATCTTCAAATATCAAGTTCCCTCTCAAAGTTGGTTCTTTTATTTTCAAAAATAAAGGTGCTTTGGTGTTTATATAAAAATTGTTGGAAAACATGGAATTTCAAAAGGAGCAAAAGGTAAATTATGATCCTCATCATGTAATTTCCCTGAGGAAGCAGGAAAACAAAAACAAGCCATTTGACCACCAATTTGTTGAAAGCCTGAGCGAAATAGCCAATTTGTTTCATTTTATGGAAATTCCAAGATCTGATGAAAGTGCAAGTATTATACCAGTTGCAGTATCTCAAATTACATATGGTCCTTATATTGTAACTAAAAGGAGTCTTTCTGAAGTTGAAAGCATGGAAGTGGATGAGGATGGGTTGCACAAAAAGGCCAAATTGTTTCAAGATGGTGGAGTTTTAAGTGAAGAGATTTCAGATGATTTAAAAAGAGTTGCTTTAGTTCCAACAAAATCTGTACAGGTGAATTAGTTTTCTTTTAAAGGTGTAGGTAATTCAGAATCAAGCCCAGTTTTCAAATCCAAAGAGGAGCTCATGGCCAGTTACGTGGGGAAGCGAAAGCAGTCCCTTGAAGAGACAAGGAATCTACTCCTGCGAGTGAAGAGTTTAAATAATCCAAAAACTTCCTTGATTTCTACCAGGGATGTAGAAATAAATACTTTTAAATTGGACATGGTAAGCGATAAGAAGATGTCCGAAATGGAGGTAAGACTGGACAGGATTAGTGTACCAGACAAAATACAGTTACATAAGCAAACATGTGACATTATTTATTCAGATTTATTGCATGCTACGATGAAGGTTAATAAGTTACAAATTTTGGTAGACAAGTTAGAGGTTCAGTTAAAACATGAGAAAGTTGAAAATAAGGGCAATGCTATTCAAATTAAAAAGCTACAAGCAGACATTATCAGCTCAGGAAATGAAAGAGATAACACCCAGGCAATCAAAAGACTGCC
The DNA here is from genome assembly GCA_001517045.1 of Pseudotsuga menziesii. Taxonomy (NCBI): domain Eukaryota; kingdom Viridiplantae; phylum Streptophyta; class Pinopsida; order Pinales; family Pinaceae; genus Pseudotsuga; species Pseudotsuga menziesii. Next base: position 182,795 of record LPNX010423444.1, read on the forward strand.
TGAAGAAAAGGACAACGCCCTCCAGGTTTTGAAGAAAATGTTGAAGATCCCAAGCACTGAACATGTTCAATCATCTGAATTATTATCATTACAAGAAGAGAAAGACAAAATTCACCTAGAGATGATGGAGCATAAAGGAAGAGTTGTCAAATTACAAGAGGAAAAAGACAAATGGGAAATAGAGCGGAATGAGCTAATGGCCCAAATCTCCCTGCTGAAAAAGGACCAAATCGATGAAAAAGAGATTATGGAGGAGTTGATGAGCCAAACCCCCACTAATGAAGACCTGTCGATTGTAAATATTGAGAAACCATTAAACGATTTTTCTGCAGATGACTTACTAGTGCCTATGTCCCAGGTCAGCTTGAAGGATGAAGAAATAAGAGAATTAAAGGTGGAAAATTAAAAATTCAAATCTGAGCTGGCCAAAGTCACTGCAAATAGAAATAAAATATTGCAAGATAGAAATTAGATACAAAAGAAATTTAATGATTTGAAGGAAAGAAACATCGGGAAGGGTCCTCTCCAGGGAGCAAAGCACATAACTTGGGATACATTATCCATAGAAATCACTAAATTCAGGCACTATTTAAATTTCATTGATGATCAAAGCATATTGATCAATTTGGCCAATCAGAGATTGAAGTTAGTAAGTGAAACTATGGAGAGGAAACCCCTTGCCACAGCTCAGAATGTGTTAAACTTCATAAATTCATTAACATACCAAAAGTTACATGATATAGGCGTAAAGGATAGGATAGCAATGGTACTGTGGGCCAAAAGGTTTATCCATAAGCATCATCTAATGAAAGCAGTCTAGGACAAAGCTGATGGAATGATCTCACAGGTTAATGACTTCAAATAGGCCTTCAAAGAACTATTCGAAGATGAGCTTCCTTCCTTTTGGGATGAAGAGGGACGAATGTTTTCTCAAGAGCACTATCACAACCTGTTGGTACAAAACCACATGGATCATTCCAAATTTGACGATCTGGAAAAGGGGCTGACAGGGAAAGTCATCGTGGATAAGTTGACGGAGGATTTTGAGATACTACAGAAATTCCTAATCATCAGGGGAAAGTTGCATAAGGTGTCTTATGAAGCCTACATGGATCTGGAGGTGTCCATTCGCAAGATGATCAAATATGATATTCCAAGTGTGGAGAAATGGAGAGCCATAGAAAGATTCAGAAAAATGAAATATATCCTTCATTCATGAAGATAGGTGTTGCGCGCTGAGGAGCTGCTTGGACGAGACCATGTTACCGAGTTTATTTTAACTTAATGATCTGTTAGGATCGAAGCTAGTAGTTTATTCCTAGGAGTTTGGAATATAATTACAAGACTTTGATTATTCAGTTATTCAGTTATAAATCTTCTTGGAAGATGAAATGATTTTATGTATATAAGTGCATCTATTTTATACGATGGAGGTTGGAACCCATCTTGTTGTTAATTTTTTCTTCTGAAGACATATATTTTTGAATAACAAAGCGAATGCATAAGAGTTATCAGATATTCCTACGTCATTTACATTGCAGTCTGTATTTCTCTTTTTTTGTGATCATTTTTCCAGTGTAACACTTCATTCTGTTTTTCTTCATATCTGAAGCATAGTGTTGAATGGTTAGAATTCATATTGTTTATGCTCTGATCATCGTTTTAGATATTTTATGAATGTTTCTACTAAAGTTAATATAGAACTCATCCTTGATGCTCTGTATTAATGGACTATTCCTTGTTTCCTTCGTCTCACCTGAATTAAATGAATGACTGTGATGGAATGGTTATCTTGCCTTTGACAAAATCTCATGCATATGTCTTTGTGAATATCTTTATGTATATGTGACTCCATTTCCCAATGGTTACTTGTTGTTTCAACCTTTTATACAATCTTTAAGTGTTTGAATTATATCTGGCCTTGTTAAATCTGTATTTGAGAGATCCCTCTCTGGAAAGAAAAACCAGTTTCTTTCTAAAAGTGGTTTTGCTGTTACCTTGGAATTTATCTTTTACAACCTGTGTACATTCTGAGTGCTAACATAAACAAGTCATGTAAAGTCAAGGTGGGTAACCCTCCTATTGTCTAAGGGTTAAAGTCCCCACAGTTCTGGGGCACTAGGGTTATTAGACTCTCCTAGAGAGGTTGGACCTAGTAGGGTTTAGTCAAGTCGAGAATTAGTATAAATAGAGAGCTAGCCTCTCTATTTATCACAAACTCATTCGCACTTAGTTGTAGTGCATAGTTGAGGAAGAGAAAGACACTGGGGCAAGGAAGCAAGAGGTTACTGTTGTCGGGAGATCATTTTACTGTTTTTGGGGTTTTAATTTTGGTGCTGATTCTATCTCTAAGGAAGTTGCGGGGTTTTCTCCATTTATTGTTTCCCTGAAGAAAAACACTATGTTCATTGTCTCTTGTGTTTGATTGATGTGCTTGTTGTTCTTTCAATTAAAGATCCTAATGTTATGCTAGCTTAATGTTAAAAATCTAACAGGTCAGTCAATGACGATAATGTTAAATTCTTGCAATAATAGAAGCCACTGGGTCAATCTACCATTGGTAATTGGTTTATTCATGAGAAATATAATGGAAGAGTGATCGGTATGCACAAAAAATTCATAACCTATAATATAATGACGAAACTTATTAATAGAATAAACCATTGCCAAGAATTCTTTTTTCAGTAATAGTGTAATTAATTTCAGCAGGAGTCAAATTCTTACTAATAAAATAAATGGAATAAGGTGATTTTCCTTGTTTTTGGCTGAGTACTCCTCCTATGGCCATATCAAAGGCATCGGTAGATATGTGAAAAGGAAGGGACCAATCATTACTCCTAATTATTGGTGCCACTGATAGTTTAGCTTTTAGGATTTCAAAAGCATTTTGACAAAATTTTGTCCACTGGAATTCTGCGTCCTTTGTAAGCAACTTAAACATTGGTGCAACTATTTTAGTGAAATTTTCAATAAAATGGTGGTAATAGCCTGCATGACCAATAAATATTCTTACCTCTTTCTAAGTTTTGGGAGAGGGAAGGCCAACAATTACTTTGATCTTTGCAGGGTCTACCTTAATTCCTTGGGAGGAAACATGGTGTCCCAAAACTCTACCTTATGTCAGTAACATTTTACATTTTTCATGCATAGGGATAAATTCGTTTCTTGACATCAGATCAAGACATTCTCGAGGTTGTCAAGGGATTCTTGAAAAGTATTACCATAGGCCATAAATTCATCCATGTATACCTCCACACAGTCATGTACAATATCAAAAAATATTCCTAAGACTGCTTGTTGGAAAGTGGTAGGTGCATTACATAAGCCAAATGGAAAAACTTGATAACCATATGTTCCCCAAGGGAATGTAAAAGTGGTATTTTCTTGATATTCATGTGCTATTAAAATCTGTTTGTAACCACTATAACCATCAAGCAAGGAAAAATACTGTTTACCTGACAAAGTATCTAATCCTTGATCAATAAAAGGTAAAGGAAAGTAGTCTTTAAGTGTAGCTTTGTTTAGCTCTCTAAAATCAACACAAATGCACCATTTCCCTGTGACTTTATTTGAGACTACTACTAAAGGAGATACTCATTTACTATCAGAGATAGGATAGATGAAACCAGCAGTGAGGAGTTTTTGTAATTCTTCTTTTACTATATCCCTTAGAGCAGGATTCATCCTCCTCTGTGGCTGACTTACAGGTGACATGATTGGATCCATATAAATATGGTGAATACAGGTGTCAGGGTGTATACCGTTCATATCGGTGTATTCCCATGCAAATGCTCCGACTTGTTTCTTAATAACTTTAAGCATCTGTGCTTGTTGGTTTTCACTTAATCCTGCATTTATATGTAGAAATTTTTCAGGATCAACCTCATAAGGTATGGTATATGGTCCTATATGATCTTCAATTGTGAAAACACAAGGTGTTTCTATAAACATTGAAAGAGCGATATTCTATTGAGCAAAAGACTGAGGAAAATCCGTACAGGTTGTTAAAGAAACAAACTGGTTTAATACATTCTTAGTGGTCTGCTCTTGAAGTGCCAAGGATAAATCACTAGGAAGGGAGAGATCATCAAAGTATTCTTCCCCAAAATAAAAATTTAACCACCATGAATTTTTAGTTATGGGGGGTATAAAATAAGTCTTTGTGTGGACAACCCATTGGAAATAGTCATCTCTCCATCCCTGCATCCTATAAAAGCATTTGCAGTAGCTAACCATGGTATTCCCAAAATAAAGGATGCCCTTTAGAAGGATAATTTTATTCTATGATAATAAAGTCAACATGGTATTCCCATGAGTCTACTGATACAACAATTTCATCCAAGACTCTAGCAGGTTTTACCGTAGTACGGTTTGCTAGTTCTAGGATGGAAGGAGTAGGTTAGAGAAATTGTCCTAACTGTAAAACTTCTAAAAATGCGGTGGTCATCATGTTAATAGTGGATCCTAAATGAATTAATGTATTTTCTATGGTGATGTTATTTATAATTACAGTCACTACTGGGGCTCCTAGATTTGTATATTTTGCAATCCGGGACTGGCCTGTCATACATTCAGACATCTCTCCTATAACATGAATGGTAAGAGGGTCCTTTTGCTTCTTTCCTGGGAATTTAATACATATCTCCTTTATTGCCTTACTATAGATTGGTATATATTTGATAGCTTGTAATATAGGTATTTTAATACAGATATTATTTAATTCATTCAAAATGTTGTACTCCAGATGAACTATAGTTTTTCTATTACTAGTCTTTCTGGAAATGGAGGAATTCTTCGCTCCTGAATAGTTTCTTGCAGAGGAGGGGTGTGTACTGGAAACTTTGGAATGTTCACATCCTCCAAAATAGCATCATTCATGGGTTCATTTGAATCTTCTTCTTCTTCATTCGGTTCCTGAATGATGGATGATGACTTGGGTTTATTATTCACAACTCTTCCCAATCGTAATTGAATTTCATGTATAGGTATAGTCGAAATAAGGTACGATGGAAGAGTTTGCAACTCAATGATGTTAAGAGCTTGAGTTGGTTTATTATTAGGGTTAGTTAGTGGTTGCATAGGTAATAATGTTAGTCAAGGAGGATTTGCATTCTGAAAATGATGAGGTTGCTGTGTGATAAAAGGAACTGGAAGTACAAATCCAGGAAACATTTTCTAGAAATTTGTTTAATTCTGAGGATAAGGATGATTAGGTGCAAGGACAAGTTGTGGTTGAGGATATGGTTTTACTCTCCATCATGGTGACCAATATTTCTGTTGTGGAAATTAAGGAGGAGGGTACTGAGGTGGCCAATTCTGCCAACTTGAATTGTTCCATTGTTGAGGTGGTTGATACAGAGGATAATAGAGTGGAGGTTGCGGTGGAAAGTTCTGATATGCGGGTTGGTATCTAGGTTTCCAAGGAGGCCTCCTAGATGTTTCAGCTACATCCCTACTCTTATAGATGGCTTGAAACATAGGCAAGGATGTGTAGTTATCTGTTGGATGCTCTTCTATATAGATGTGCCATACTGAGATGTTGTTTAATGGACATTCCCTTTGGGGATGTTTAGTTCTATATCTTGAACAAAAGATACTCATTTCTGCTCATTATTCATCCTACCTATTCTTAGCTTTATAAGCATCTATTTGAGAACCCATTGCTCCTAATATATCAGTTTTGAAATTATCCAACAAGTTTCCTAACTCTACTCTTGTAACTCCACCTGAACTAGGAACATTTCCTCTTACATTTCTACTAAAAGGATCTTGAATTTTGTTTGCAACTTCACCCCTACTCCTAGAATAATTTTTACACATCTCATCAATTTGTGCAAAATTTTTATGAAAAATATTTCCAGCTGGCATGAGATTAAGAATTTCTAACAAGTCCTTGGAGATCCCCTTAAGAAAAAGTGTGCGTACTACATCTTCTCGGAGGTCACTATATTTAGATTTATGTAATGTATAAATGAACCTTTCGAGATAATCCTCCAGGATCTCATCTTCAAGTTGTTGTATCTTGAATATATCATGTTGAGAGTCCTTAGGTTTGAAATACTCTTGATATTTTTGTAAGAATGAATTTTTCATATCATCCCAAGTCTCGATAGTGAATTCTCCTAATCCCATGAACCATCTCAAGGAGGAATCTTTTAGTGTAGCGGGAAAGAGTTTTAGTTTCTGAGCATCTTGTAGATAATTATTGCTCCTACAAAGGATATTGAACTCGTGTAGGAATGTTACCGGGTCCTCATTATGTTTCCCATAAAAAGTAGGTGAGGAGGAAGGAGGGATGTTTTTCATAGTTACATCATGGATTGTATCTAAAATAGGGAACCTGAAGGTATCCTCAATTCGATTTTCTGCTTATCCTTCGTCATTTCTAACTTCATCATGATCTTCATTTTCTACCCATCTCTCCATATACCTATGAGGCTCCTTTAGAGGTGATAATGAGGCATCCCAACGTTCTTTTTTGGGAGAGATATTCCTCTGATCAACCATGTTTTTATTGAAATTTAAAGGGATAGTAGGTTCTACTGTAGAAGTTTCAATTTGTGAGATGACTGGATCTATTGAGGTTCCGAAGAGAGCTTTTACTTGGGAAAGATCAACAAAGTCAACGAAATTTGTATCTCCTACTAGTGAAAAAGTTGTGTTAATTGGATTAAAAACTAGTGGCAGGCTAGATATTTCTAATGGCTGATCCTCTTGAATTTCCTCGGGAATGAGGTCCTTAGGCCCCCCTGCCAAGGTTCCTTCTCCTTCTGTGGCATCCCCGGTAAGATCTCCTGAGAGAGTCTCCTTAGGTTTCAGGGTAGAACTACTTCCTATAGGTGTCTTTCAATACCTTTTTGGTGAGTTAGTGGTTGGGGAATTATGTCTCCTACGGTAGTTAGTAGGGACTTCATTAATTTTTCCTGTCTTAACAAATCTACCCTGAGGATCTCTAAGTATTCTCATGAAAAAATTTAAACTAAAGAAAACCTATGCTACTGCTATTGCTGGATTTGGGGCACCTGTTATAACAGATGCACAGGTTCTTACCTCTCATCTAACTGCTCCGCCATTACCAATCTATTGCTAAACTTCATAAATAATTCTACTCTACCTTACAAAATAACTCCTCAGCAACGACACCAAAAGTGTTGGGTGTTATAATATCTAAATTAATTCAGCTAATCTCTAATTATCGAGCCGGGTTGGTAGGCTTAGAGTTGACACAAAATATATGTGAAGGTAGAGGGCTTCTTACGGTGTCGTGGAAATATTTTAACAAACAAAAGATCGAAAGATATTTCAAAATGAAAAACCGAGTTAAACTCATAAGAATTCAACTATTAAGTCAATTAAACTACGAAAAAATATTAAACTAAATAATTAATAATTTATTAAACTGAAAATGATATTATTAACAACTAATGTTTTACTTGGAAACTAAGATGCAAGGAAAACCTAATTAATAATCAAGTAGAAAATTTAATAAAACAAGTAAAGAGAAGCAAGTACAAAACTTAATAAAGAAAATTAAATAGAAAGAAACAACTAGAAAACTTAATAGGAAAATAAAATAGAAAGAAACAAGTAGAAAAATTAATAGCAATGTCCTTGAATTATGTCCTACAAGTCTCTTTCAGTAATCACACAATGAAAAAGGAATAACCTAAAAACATGCTAAGGATATCACATAAAATACTGAAATTACATGCAAAGGAATAAATTAATCTAAAGGAATAAACACAAAACAATACATCAGTAAAGAAATCAGAAACAAATTCAAGGAACAAAACACAAGACAACTTAACACATATTCAAGGTGAAAAGAAGTAAAGAAAATAATAAAACTTTAATACATAACCTAAGACACCCTAACTTTAACTTCAATGTTAAATAAAACTATTATCTAACTATCTCTAACAAAACATAATTCAAACATTGACAAAACAAAACTAGAAACAGTCTCAAAATACATAAAAAAACACTAAAAAAAAAGGGTTGAATGACAGATTGAACTGTGGGTCTGAAAGGGGTGGTTGAATGGCAGTTTAAACAGGCTGTTTGAATGATAGTTTGCACACTTAAAATAATAAAAATTAACCTAAATGATCTAATCTTTAGCTGAATTTGTGAAGATGCATATCTAATGCATAAAGAGAATAAGTAAACCTACTTATTAAGCAAATCTAACAATTACATAACCTTAAGCAAATTCATAAACATAAGGAAAGCATTGCATGTTAATAGACAAACTGGAATTTAAATTGCATAACTGATAACTTATAATAGAACATAAATAAACAAAATTGAATTTACTTAATTTAATAAAAAACAATCAATTCTATCTAACTTGCAAATAAACTAGAAATGAAATGACTGAAAACAAAGATGAAAGCGAATTGTGCGCATAGTTAACTATTTAATTCGGAAATAAAATTGCATTATAGAAATAATAAAACAAACTGTAAATTAAACTATATACAGCAGAAAAATGAAAGAAGCAAACAAGAAAAGAAACCTCTGGTTGATGAGGGGCCCTCTTAGCAATCAGGGGTGGTGCCTGGCTAAATTCTACTCAAATGAAATCTTCAACAACAACACATACAGCTGTTTATTTAGACGATGGAACATAAATACAATGTACTCAAGAACAAACTAATGAATTCTTTCTAACTCTCTAACTTTCTAAATCTACCTAACTGAGCTCTCTCACAGAGGATGATTTATATAATAGGTTACAGAGATGAGCAAGTCGACCCTTTTGTGGTCGACTGCTCTCTAAATTTAGTTGATCATAAAGGCGTTTAACGAATCACAGGGAAACTCATAGGATCTTCCCTTGACAAGGAACTCATAGGATCCTTCTTTAGCACAGCAGGTCTTCAGATGTGGCACACGACTCCTTCCTTAATGCAGCAGGTGGGATGTTTTGGACAGAGAAGAATGCATGGGTTAGTCTTCTAGAGTGTAGGTTAAATGCATCAGCCCAACATGTGATCAACAGGTGAGGTGTTAATAGAGAAGGCTACAAGCTGACATATTATTTAGAACACAAGCTCCATCACCTAGATGCATGGATGGCAATATGTTTGCATGATGTTTCACATTTTAAATGCCTGAAATTAATTCTCAACAGTGCACATTTTGCTTAGCTATCTGGGCAGAAAGCTGAACAACAAGATGAGCCCTGAGCTGGATACGCTGGGCGTCGATCTAGGGTGAACGAAGTGTCTTTTTGTTGGTGTGCTTCAGGACTACAATCTTCAGCAACACGTTTCAACATCTGGAAAAATACCAAAGAGTTTCGCGCAACAAGCTGGATGTCGAGCTAGACGTGCTATGCGCAAGGAAGCCTGAATGTGTTCTTGTTATTAATTTGTCCCAAAAAATAATAAAATGTGCAAACAAACATATAAATTAATTAATACAACAAATGTGCTTTAATAATGTCAATTTTAATTAATAAAATCATAAAAATGATCATAATAAATAGATTTCATATAAACCTTAAATTCATACATACTTGAGATGAATAGTGATCTGTGTGACATAAAATATACAAAAAGATAATAAAACATATGTTTAAATGAGTAATTTAATTTCCAAAAATGATAACAATTCTAGGATCAACACCCCATGGTATTAAAATTGTACATGAAGTATATATTGTATGTAAATCATGGCAAGGAGCTCAAGGCTAAGGCCCTACCATTGATTTGGTGTTGTGTGTATTGGTGATTAGGATTGATACATATGGTTTTGGTGCTAAGTCAAACACAGTATATATTTTGGAACACCATGTAAATATGCAATTTAATAAAATACCACAACTAGCTATGGGACGACAACATGAAAGATATGGGGGCATGATTCCACAAGGGACAAGGATGGGAGTTAGTCAGACCCCTGAGCCAATAGGGTGAGACTAGATGTAATTGGGGGAACCCATGAACCCTTAAGTACCTTTTTGTCCTCTGTTCTCAATCATTCATTTCTTCCAGAAGTTGGATGAGGAAGTTAATACCTTGGGCAGAGCAAGGCATGGAAGTATGATTGTGTGTCTGAGAAAACATGGAATTCTACACTCTGGGAAGCTGCGTTCTTGCTTCTAAAGCCAGAAAACCCTGGAATGTGTGCCCAGTCCATTGTTTTCATGGGTCGCGCTGAACGTTTTGGTTAATATTCCATTCCATGGGAATTTTTGTTCATTCACACATGGTTGTTGTGGAGGCACGTTCATTCGGGAGACACACATTTTTGGGGTTCACTACCTTGACTTGTGGAAGAGTGGTTCCACTGTGTTTCTACATAAGGAAGCATGTGTTGTCATGTTTCCTTATGGGTTGCTTTGATGTGCTTCCCTATTTTGGTCAGAAAGATGGAGGAGTGGAAGAGGCCCAAAATTGGCTAACAAACCTAGTGAAGAGAGGAACCTCACAGACAGATTAAGAGGGGTTGGGAAATATTCTATGCACACCCTGAAGAGCACTCGAAGGGAAGGTATGTGTCAAAACCCCAAAAATTTTGAAAAATTTAAAACTTTTAAAATAACATATAATCACATTAAATGTAGTCATTAACTGTTGATTAGTTTATGCTACTAGAATTGTAACTGAATGATCTTTTATTATACTTAACCTTAAAGATGAGTTTCTTGTCGGTTACTGATTGTTTTCTGTTTGTGACCACAATGTGGGTTTGTCATGAAGGACTTGGATTACTTAGCTTCCGAGCTAACGCAAAAGTTTTCTTCTCTTACAGATATACAGGTAAGATGTACGGGTCATTGCTATCCAATCTCGGAAGTTTACAATTCAAATTGCTGTATAAATTTATTTTGTGCAAGTATAAACATGCTAGACAGATTTACAAGCTCTAAAGGTAAATCTTTATATAGTTTTTCTTTTGAGATCTAAAGCTTGAGAATTGAAGTTTACTCATACAGATTTCAGTTAAAATCTATTATCCAGAAATTATGGTTTAACAGATCCACTTAGTACAAAACTATTAAATGTTCATACTAGAAGTAAGTGTAACAATGCAATAACTATCACTTTAATAACCGCTAGCATGGTAGAAAGTTACAATATCAAGGTTTAAATTCTATGATCTATAGTTTCTGTGGCAAGGTCATGTTTAGATTGCAATATGATCAGGTTTGCATCTGTAAATGTAAATGCTAAGATATCACAAGTGTCGACTTATACTTTTCTTACTTTAAGCATTTACAAAGTTTACTGTTTGAGTACAAGTCTTCTCTTAAAATTTAAAGGATTCGCAATGTTTGGAAAGCTACTTCTATTTCCATGATCAACATTTGGATAATTATCATGAACACCTTTAGTATCAGTCCTAGATTATCATAATTAAACTCATTTATGAGTTTTCCAGACTATACTATCAACAAGGATGGTTATAATTATTTACACAAGCTGCTTAACATACACTCACTTACACAATCTTGATAAATCTTTGAGCATGAAAGATAGAAAAAGTCTAATTGATTACCATAAGGAATCTAAGACTATTAAAAGATTGTTATTATATTAGCAATAACAAGTGAAAATGAACTGGAGTAACCCTACTCCAAATTAGTGGATTATATAGCTTGATTTCTACAAGTTAAAGTCATATAAAAAGAGAACGACAAGTCGTTTACCTTCAATGCAAAACTATAGCAATTGGTATTATAGTTGTAGAATTGAAAACAACTATGCCTAACATTACTCCATTATTTTATAGACTTTAAGGAAATGATATGTCTCTTTCCTCCACTTGAGACTAAGACAAAATGGTAATATGATGGTATGTTTATAAACAACCACAACTTAACATTATTCCTATGCTCTTATATCTTGTTATAATTAAAACCAAGTTCTCTATGTCTAAATACTTCAAGACTTAATCTTGAACGATATATATAATGCAAAGTTTCAATATTGATAATGCCAAGTTTTAATATTTATAATGCATAGTATTAAGAGCATTATTCTAACATTTGTGGTTGTGAAATATGTGGCAGGTGATACCATGGTATAGTGACCTCATGGGATCTCCACGCTATGATTTCGTTTGAAAAGAAACACTCAATGGGAATCTCGTCGAACATTAGAACTCGACCCACTACATGCAATGTATTAAAACACTACGTGGTCACTCCTCAGCCATGCACTGGTGTTATAAAACCATTGACTCAACCCTAATTTGTCATTTCTCCTTCGCCTTCGGGCTTGGTCGCTCTGTAAACCCTCCTGGTCCATTTTTACTGTTGCTTTGCTTGATAGCAGCTTCTATGCTGCTTCAGTCCTTCATGCTCGTCTACTGCACTGTGTGGGAGTCAATAGCTTGCTGTTGGCGGCTTTAAGGTTGTTAAAAACCTAGGGTTTTTTCCTTCAGCGCCATTTTCGACCCTATCACGGCGTGAGTGCAACTTTCGACTTGATACAGTCAATGCTACCATTGTAAAAGGTATCCCTCGCTCCAGCTAGCTCGTTCTTCTTTATGACAAAGGAAGGGTTTATGCTTCCTCTTCTCGTGGTTATCAGTCTATTTATGGTGGCTGCACTTCTTTCAAATTCGTCGGTAAGTTACGGGTCATTCCCTTCCTTTTCAATTTCATGAATATAGCTTAACCAATATATATTAAGGGTTTTAAATTAATAAACTGTCCCTTCGTATTGCAGGTTTGGTCTTTTCTTGAGGAGTGGAAAATGCAAGATCTCAACCGTGGAACCTCCCGGTAAGCCTGGTTCCGAACGTGGTATTCCCTCCTTGCTGGTGTTTAGGGATGTTAGTGGTTGGATTTGAGTGATGCGACTCTATGGTTACTTCAGCTCTATTCAGTCTTTTAAACTGTATGTTAAAAGAAGCTTTAACAGGATAAACCCTGCACTGTGCATGGGTGTTACGGCTTAGGCCGATAATGTAATTATTAGCTTTCCTTTTGTGTTAAAATACTGTATAAGAAATGCTGGGCTATAAGTCTGTCTGTGGATGAGGTTATGACCTCAACTTCTTGTTTTCTATTACTTTACTCTTGAATTGTTAAGGGTTTTCACCCAGAGTTTTGTAATATAACATATTATAATGTTTTTCCTGTATTTTTTTTTGTGTTTGTTATTGCATGCATTTTTAAATCTATGATTTGTACATGAATAAGTAAAATATGGGTTTATAACCGCTTATACTGTGGATTTATAATGCGGCCGTAGGTGAAAATATTGTCTTAACTCTTAGTATTTATTTTACTTGTATAAACTGGATTTATAGGGTTCAACCCTAATTTTTTTTGCAGTTGAGATCAAGTTCAGTTTCTTAATCTGCCATTATGAATTAAAATTATAAACTCTGTCGGTAACTGTGAGTAAAATAAATGGATTATACCATAATGATTAAGCTCGATGCTTGAGCAATTTACTGTTCTGTTAATTCTTTTGCTTTAAAATAATAACTAGTTTATTTAACTATTGATAAACTCTTTATAATGTTACCGTTAGGGTTATGTACCTTGATTTAATTGTTATGTATTAACTTCTTAAATTATATATAGGGTTTATACCCTTATACCAATATCATAAGTATTGATTCTACTTTCTTACTTTTTTTTTTTTTTGGTCATGTTATAAATACTGTAATTTATCTTGTTATATAAAGAATTCTGGAGGTAAAGTACTCTCCAGCTTATTGTTAAATAGATTTGTTGTTAAGGTTTCTGAACTGGCTTTACAACTTGACTTCTATTTATTAGAAGTTGTAAATGCAAAGTGCATACCTTTCAAATTATGAAAGCCTGTTGTACTCTTATTATATTTTACTATTGTCTTTAAGTATTGTTTATTTACTTTGTAATACACCGAGTATCAATAGTTTATACATAAACCTTATTTATTTATTCATCGGGTATAAATAGTCTAGGTTTATAATTGTAATAATAAAATGTTACTTTAAGTATTACTTTTATAATGTATGAATATAGATACATTATTAGTGATACAATAATGATATTACTTCCTTTGTGAGTACCAAAGTTTCTATGGTTAATATTTAATTTTGTTATCAATTGTTTAGTCTATCTATTTGGTTATAATGCCTGTGTATATTTACATAATACTCATATAATACTTAATCTTAATCTCATGTTCATATATATAAATTCTTGTGTATATAGTAACATTCCTTTACCATATAAGAAAATAGAATAACAGTTTTGTAATCTGTTTAAGCTTAGCTGAAATAAAAAAAGATTCAGTAATTACATGACTGCATTCTTAACCAAAATACAGACTAACACCACTAGGTTTTAACTGTAAAATCAAACCAATAAGTAATTACATCCTATTGTCAGTATTGTATTTTTCAACATTAAGAAGTTATATTTTTTTCAAACTAGAAGATAACAATTATAAGATTTAAAACAACAGAAATACTTAGTCTATATTTTCTTTATTACAGCTAGCATTTACTGGAAACAAAGATACTGTATTAGGAAGTAGTTTTTAAGACTATAAGAAAATAACTATGAATTTGTGAAACACTTGTAGTTACTGAAAGTAACTAAATAAGAAGCTCGGTTCAGAAGGATGCTAATTTCTAATACCGAGATACTGTGCTGGAGTACGGTCTGGTGAACCCAGATGTGGAAAAACATAGTAATTCTTTAACTCAGCAATATATTAACTACTAATAACTTGAGATACTCACATTACTAAACTGACTGACTCTTCAGTCATATAATATAAACATAACATGCATCCATTCATACTCATTAAACATAAAAAGATAAGTGATGGAACCTGTTTAAACTGTGGACAACAACAACAATGGGAGGCCATTCCTCCCTACCAACTCCTGGAGAGCGCTTAGACAACGACTCCTCAGGACCCCTGAGCTTGCTCTGGTCTCCCTGGCTAGAACTAGGTGCAGCAAAGTAAGATACCAGTATTCAAACTCAGTATTAACTCAGAACTATCAGTCAATTCCCTCATCCCAAAAAGCTATAATGAAAACAAGTTACTGCAGCAATCCTCCTAGAACAACTTCCTTACTGTATTTCCCTCTTCCTCAATGAATTTCCTGAATAACATTCACATGAACGAATTCTCTCTAGAAAACATCTGAGCATCCCCTGCTCTCTTCATTGAGTACTTTTTAAAAGATTGCCTAGGTCTTTTTTGGGTTAACTGTCATTTAATGAGCCACCTGCTCTGATTCCACTTTCTTGGGGAATCATGACCCCAAATATAGGGAAGTTGCCACCTGCAACTTAGGAAGTATTTGAGGATGCTGCCACTTGTCTTTTGCCTTTCCACCTAGTTCCATCCACCAGTTTGACCAGTAACCTCTTTTTAACAGCTCTCCCATGCTGTTGTCTCCACAATTTATTTATTAAAAAATAAAATATTTTGAATTACACTCCATTTCTGTTGACTCTGCTGAGTCATCAATCCCTACTTAGCATTAAATTTAACATAATGTCTCAGGAATATAATAAAACAATTTACATAATTTTACAAAATTGGGGTATGTGACATACACACCTCCTTAAAATGTAACATTGTCCTCGATGTTACTTATTCCTCATCCTCTGCAACCTCCTGGAATAGATTTGGGTATGCTTCCTGCTTCTTACTTTCCAGTTCCCAGGTAGCTTCTTCAGGACTAAGGTGCTTCCATTGGACCTTCAGCTGTCCAATTGTGCGGTTCCACAGAGTAATTTCCCTCCTCCCAAGGATACAGTCCGGTTCCACAAGAACTTCCCCTTCTGGTTCTACCTGTAGAACGTTCCAATCAATCACATGAGTAGCATCATGAACATACTTTTTCAGAAAATAAATATGAAAAACATTGTGCACTTTTAAGTTAGGTGGTAACGCTAGCTGATATGCAACTTGCCCAATTCTAGATAAAATTTCAAACGGACCACAGTAACGTGGCGCTAATTTTAGACAACTCCCTAATATTAGGGAGCTCTTCTTTGGTCTTACCTTTATAAACATGTGCTCACCCACCTAGAACTCTTTAGGAGTTCTTTTCAAATCTTCTTGGCTCTTTTGCTGATCCTGGGCAATCTTCAAATTCTCCTGCACTTGTTTCACAATCTGTTCCATTTCTTTTAATAATTCGGGTCCCAACACTAATCTATCTACTAGATTGTTCCAGGAGATAGGAGTGTTACATTTACGCCCATACAGAATTTCAAAAGGACTGAACTTAGCTGATGATTGATAGTTATTATTGTATGCAAATTATGCTAAATGCAAGTAATCCTCCCACTTACCTGGCTGATCCTTGATGTACATTCTTAACAGATCTTCCAACACCTGATTAACTCTTTCAGTCTATCCGTCCGTCTGAGGATGGAAAGAGGTGCTAAAATTCAGTGTTGTGTTTAATCCCTTAAACAAGGATTTCCAGAAATTCCCTGTGAATTTAGGATCCCTGTCTGAAATAATAACCTTCGGTACACCATGTAGCCGAAAATTTTTCTTTAGAAATATGTCAGCTATGTTTGCAGCCTTGTAAGTGGTCTTAACAGGAATAAAATGTGCTGCTTTACTTAATTTATCCACTACCACCATAATTGAATCATTCTGATTTTGATTTCTGGGTAATCCGGTAATAAAATCTAAGCTGATTATTTCCCATTTCCAACTAGGAATAGGCAAAGGTTGCATTAACCCAGCTGGATGTTGATGTTCTGTTTTCACTTGTTGACAGTCCAAACATCTAGCTATATACTCAGCTACTTCAGATTTCATATTAGGCCAGAAATAATCTTTTCTCAACATGGTGACAGTCTTCTGGTAGCCTGGATGCCCTGAGTAAGGGGTTTTATGAACTTCATCCAGAATCAACAATTTAACCTTAGGCACATTAGGCACATACAATCTGTCCTTAAACAATAAAAATTCATCTTTATTTAGACTATAACCCTTTATTAAACTTTCTGTAGGTTCTTCTTTAGCTGTAGCTTGTAATTTTTGATAAATTTCATCCAATTTTATCCCTTCAGTCAACTGTTCATTTAAATCAGAAACATAAGTACTGATTACTGTTGTAAATTTCAGCTTTTCATTTATGCTCAAAGCATCAACCACCTTATTTTGTTTTTCCCTTTATGTGCTGAATTTCGAAATCGTAATCACTTAAGAAGGCTAACCATATTGCTTGCCTTGCATTTAATTTGGGCTGATCTAAAAGGTATTTTAAACCCTTATTATCAGTCATTAAAGTAAACTTTCTGCCTATTAAGTGGTGTCGCCACATTTTTAAGGCATGAATAACAGCAGCAAGTTCTAAATCATAAGTGGCATAATTATTTTCATGGATCTTTAGCTTCCTGGACTCATAGGCTATGACATGCCCATTCTGAGTCAGCACTTCACCTAGACCATCATTACAATCATTGGTGCATTCCACAAAATCCTTATTAGGATCTACTATCCTTAGAATAGGCGCAGTTGTTAATAAAGTTTTTAATTTCTTAAAGCTTTCTTCACATTTTAAGTTCCAATCGAATTTCTTGCCTTTCTTTTGCAAAGAAGTTATTGGGTTGGCTATTTTTGAAAAACCTTTGATAAATCTCTGGTAGTACCCAGTAATTCCCATAAAGGACCTAACATTTGTTACGTATTTTGGTACTGGCCAATCTTCGATTGCCCGGATCTTTTCAGGATCCACTGAGATCCCTTCCTTAGTCACTACGTGACCTAAGTACTGGATTTTGTTAGTTTTTCAACAATTAAGCGAGCATTATGATATTAGGATCTTTTCACTGAGAGAATAACAAGTACAGCAATAAAACATGAGCACATCACAAGAGACAAGAGACACAAAGAGTTTTCCTCTGGGAAACCATAAAGGAGAAAACCCCGCAACTTCCTCTAAGATAGAATCAACACCAAAACAGTAAGAGATCTCCCAAAACAGCAGTAGCCTTCTGTCTTCTGTCAAGCCAAAGTATTTCCTTCTCCAAAGGTGCGCCACACTTGAGAGAGCAAGTGATGTATGTCACAAGTGATAAATAGAGAGACTCACACTCTCTATTGATATTCATCCGTTCACTTGAATTTCCTTTTCACATGTAGGCTCAACCTAATAATTACTACTCGAGCCTAAACCTTAATTAGTGTATAATAACTCAAGTACCCCGAAACTGCGGGGACTTACCTAATGACTTGATATGACTTGTTTACATTATTAATCCTCCCAATCGGAACATCGGGGTATGACAACATGACTCAAATACATAATAGAAAAATCCCGGAATTAACATCGGGTTACAATACATAAGATACATAGAATAATACATTTCGAAGTTACATATACATCAACACTCCCTCTTAACTAGGAAGGTATTCTTTCGACACAATTTTTCAGCACTGGTCTTCTTCTCTGTATCAACTGGATCATCTCGTCTTCAAGTCATCTTCGTCTTCAAGTCATCTTCACAGGATTTGGATCATCTCTTGATCTGGATCATCATCACTGGGCTGGATCTGGATCATCACTCGATCTGGATCATTACTGCTAGATCATCATTACTAGATCTGGATCATCACTCGATCTGGATCAACACTGGTGTTATCTCATGATTCTACTCATCATAGGAAGTTTTACAGAGCTAGTCCTTTTTCATACTAGATGTGTCATCTCAGAGCTAGTCCTCTTTCAAACTAGATGAGGCATCTACACAGAGCTAGTCCTTTTTCAAACTAGATGAGTCTTCCCAGAGCTAGTCCTTTTTCAAACTAGATGAGGCATCTTTAGAGCTGGTCCTTTTTCAAACCAGATGAGGCATCACAGAGCTGGTCCTTTTTCAAACCAGATGTGGCATCTACTTCAGAACTAGTCCTTTTTCAAACTAGATGAGTCTTCACAGAGCTAGCCCTTTTTCATGCTGGATGTGGCATCCTGACAATGGAAGGAACCAATCCTCTCACCATGTCACTGCCCTTAAATCCGACCATGGAAGGAACCAATCCTCTCACCATGTTGGAATGGCACTGCACTTATATCCGACCTCCTCGTCGGAATGGCCAACACTCACATATGACATGGAAGGAACTTAATCCTTTAGCCATGAACAGAATGGTTCAGCCCTTAAATCTGTCCTACTCGACAGAATGGCCATGAATCTCAGCACTCATATCAGTCATGGAAGGAACCAATCCTCTCACCACGACGGAATAGCTCATCCCTTACATCTGACCATGGAAGGAACCAATTCTCTCACCATGTCAGAATGGCTATGGGTCCCATCACTGTCTCTGGGAGGAAGCCTCGATCTGGAGAACACCAAGTCTCTCTCTGAAGTACTCGAACTTCAGCCTAGCCAATGGCTTCGTCAATACATCAGCTATCTGTTCCTCCATCGCAACATACAGGAGCTTCACTGCTCCTCTCTACACCATATCCCTGATATAGTGATACTTGATCTCGATATGCTTCGACTTGTCATGAAACACGGGATTCTCTAACAACTTCACACAACTCTGGTTGTCATAATGTATACAAGTAGCATCCAACTGGAGATCAAATATATCAGACAGTAGCTTCCGTAGCCATACTACCTCACAAATAGCTGAACAAGCTGCGACATACTCTGCTTCAGCTGTACTCAGTGCCACATAGGATTGCTTCCTGCTAAACCAAGAGATCACACCTGATACCATACTGAAGCAACACCTTGAAGTACTCTTCCTGTCGATGGCACTGCCTGCCCAATCTGAATCAACATAACCCTCCAGGTTAATCTTTTGATTCGCATCATACTTGAGCCCATAATCAAGTGTACCCTTTAGGTATCTTAGAATATGCTTTGCAGCAGTCAAGTGAACACTTCTCGGATCTATCAAGTACTGGCTCAAGGTGTTCACAACAAAGCAAATATCTAGTCTCGTGTTCGTCAGGTACATCAATGACCCAATCATCTGACGATACATCATAGCATCAACCGACTCTGACGAAGCATCACTTAATAGCTTCAGGTTTGATGCCATAGGTGTAGCCATAGCCTTGCAGTTCATCATCCCAAACCTCTTTAGGATCTCTACTGCATACTTCCCTTGTCCAAGGAAGATCCCATTTATACTCTGCCACACCTCCATACCTAGAAAGTAATGCATCATCCCCAAGTCCTTCATCTCGAACTCAGCAGCAAGCTTTCTCTTTGTATCAGCAATCAACCCATCTGTACCTGTCACAAATAGATCATCTACGTACAGTAGAAGTATCATTGGGTTTCCATCTTCAACCTTGTAGTAAAGGTTGGAATCTGCTTTACTTTTGGTAGAGCCCAAACTGGATAGAAAGCTGTCAATCCTGTCGTACCAGGTCCTGGGTGCCTGTTTCAAACCATACAGAGCTTTCTTCAATATGCATACATGAAATTCTCTGTCATGTGTCTCAAAACCGAGTGGTTGTTCTACGTACACTTCCTCTTCTACTACACCATTCAAGAAGGCAGTATTGACATCCATCTGGTGTATCTTCCACTTCGTCACTGCAGCCAGAGCAAGTACTGATCTGATGGAAGTGTATCTGGATACAGGTGCAAAGGTCTCTTCATAGTCTACTCCCTCTTTCTGAGAGAATCCATGAGCTACAAATCTTTCCTTGTACTTTTTAATGCTACCATCTGCAGCATGCTTGATCTTGTAGATCCATTTGGAAGTGACAACTGACTTCCCTTTTGGTCTTGGGACAACATCCCAAACGTCATTCTTCATGATCGATTGATATTCTTCGATCATAGCATCCTTCCATTCTTTCTGATCTGCTGCTTCTTCATAACTGGAAGGTTCTTTATCAATGAAATCACATAGTAAATCTACACACCCGGAATTTGATCTGGTTCTCTTTCTTTCTCTGTGATTCTCTTCTAGAGCCCCATATCTTTCGGCACCTTGGATAAGTTCACATACCCAAGTAGGTTTCCTCTTATGAGGATTCTTCTCTGATGGTGGATCTACAGGTCTTTGTGGTTCTTTGAACTCTCGATCTTCTTCTTGAGCTTCTTCATTCATGATTGTATCACGGATCCTGGGTGCTTCTGCTTCTGCTTCTTTAGGTTCTTCAGTAGGTCTCTTTCTGGATTTATTGTAAGCTGTGTCTTCATCAAATGTTACATCCCTACTGATGTCAATCTTCTTGTATCCTGGAAAGTAGATTCTGTAA
The DNA here is from genome assembly GCA_001517045.1 of Pseudotsuga menziesii. NCBI lineage: Eukaryota > Viridiplantae > Streptophyta > Pinopsida > Pinales > Pinaceae > Pseudotsuga > Pseudotsuga menziesii. The sequence goes on from LPNX010423444.1 coordinate 203,972, forward strand.
GCCTTCGAGCTTTTAGAGTATCCCACAAATATTCCCTTCTTTCCTGAAGGATCTAATTTTGATCTCTTCTCTTTTGGAATATGTAGGTACACTAGACAATCAAATATTCTGAGATGGCTGACTTCTGGTTTCTTGCCGGAGAAGACTTCTTCAAGAGTTTAATTTTCGAGTAATATATGTGGATTATGGTTCTGTACATACACTACTGTTCTAGCAGCTTCAGCCCAAAGATGCATAGGTAGATCTTGATCATGAAGCATAGCTCTTGCAGCTTCCATGATAGTTCTGTTCTTCCATTCTGAAACCCCATTCTGTTGAGGATTATAAGGAGTTGACAACTCCCTCTTAATCCCTGATTCTCTACATAGCTCTTTGAATTCATTCGAAGTGAACTCTCCACCATTATCTGATCTAATGGTCTTGATCCACTTTTCAGTATGGTTCTCGATCAAGGCTTTGAATTCCTTGAACTTGCTGAACACTTCATCTTTGTTTTTCATAAAGTAAATCCATGTCTTTCTAGAAAAATCATCAATAAAAGAAACATAGTATGCATACCTGCTTAGTGAGTTTGATGACATTGGACCGCAAAGATCGGAATGGATGATTTCTAGAATGCCTTTGGCTTTGCTTTCGCTGCTAGGAAATGTCTTCTTTGTATTCTTCCCTTTCGCACATCCTTTGCAAACTCCATCATGCTTTGCTTGGAATTCCGGAAGACCTTCAACAACTTTGCTTGCAATAGGTAGTGCTCTGTAATGCACATGTGCAAGCCTTCTATGCCAAAGCTCATTTGGTTCTATTGAATCATGGATCAAGGCTTGTTCTGGATGGCCCTTCAATTTGTACAAGCCTCCTTCTTGTTCTCCAATTACTACCACATCATCGATAGTCTTTCCTTTTGGGCACATGATGACTTGACCATCTATGAATGCAACCCACATTCCTTTTGCATCCAATGTTGAAATGGATAGAAGATTCTTCTTAAGTCCTGGAACAAACAATACTTCTTTCATTGTTAGAGACTTACCAGAGTCTAGTTTGTATGAAGATTCCCCACTACCTTTTATTGGATATTGGTAGTCATCTCCTAGTTTCACCTTGTGAGGTGATTCATGTTCTGACAATCTCACAAAAGATTCTTTGAATCCCGTCATATGTTTGGAAGCTCCACTGTCTATAAGCCAATCATCACTACCATGAGTAATGTTACCTGTGAGAGCTGATATTAAAACATATTCATCCTTGGTTGAAGAATATTCACTTTCATATCTGGATCTCTTCTTGGATGGTTCATCATCCTTTGCAGCATGAGCATGATGTCTTCTTTTGTTCCCCTTCTTCTTATGAGAGTGGCTCTTGTTCTTAGGATAGCCTTTTGCAAAATGTCCTACTTCATCACATGTATAACATCTTAATCTTGATATATCCTTTCTGGGATGAGAATCCTTACCTTTGGAGTAATGAGGTCTTCTTCTGCTTTTCTTAGAGTGGGCTATAAGGGCTTGGTCTTCACTTCCAATCTTCTCTTCTCTAGCTGCTATCCGTGCTTCTTCTTGAGAACACTCTTCCCATAGTCTGCTGAATTTGACTAGCTTCTTTCTTGCATAGATACCTTGAATAAAAGCATCCCATGACCTAGGGAGGCCATTCAAAGTAGTCATGACAATTTCTGCATTTTCCACTTCTTCATCAACAGCTTCTAATTGTTCCTTGATTTGAGAAACCCTTGTGAAGTATGACTGGATAGTTTCTGCATTCTGAATCTTCACATTCTTCAGCTGGTTCCTCAAGGTCATCTTCCGATTGATGTTCTTTCCTTCAAACAATTTGGTTAGGGCATCAAACATAGCTTTAGGTGTCTTGAGAGAGGACACCTGCGGGATAAGATGATCCTTAATAGAATTCACAATGATCCTCTTTTCCATAACCATATTCTTCTTATGTAGGACCTTTTCCTTATCTCCCTCTGGAACTAGAATCTCCTCATGAATGAAGGAGTCTAATTCATTCTCTTCCAGGACCAGGGAGATCCTATATTTCCAAGCTCGGAAGTTATCAGCCCCCTAAAGCTTTTCATCAAGCTTGGTATGTTGAGACATCTTTAAATAAGAACCTCAAATGGAAATACAAAGGATTTTAGATCTTACCAGGTTCAAGATGTCAAATCTGAGACTTGAGCTGAAATCCTGCAGAGCTAGTTCAGGAGCAACTAGGGTTTTGATTTTCTAGCGTTCTGTCCACCCAAGTGCCTTCAAATTTGTTCCTAACTTCTATTTTGGGGAGGAGAACAATCCAGGCCTGGGCTCACTAAAAAATTCCTCTTCTGTAGAAAGCCCTAATTTCCCACCCTAGTGACAGGTCAAAAACTGAAAAACCTTAGAATTGGATTATGTTTCGACAGAAAGATGTGCCCTAGGGAGGAGAGTAAGTCCACCTTAATTTTGCTGAAAATTTGTGGAGAAATATCCACAAACAAGGAAGCCCTAGTCTCCGCAGCTGCACAGTGTCTTCTTCTCAGGTTAGCTCTGATACCATGTTAGTTTTTCAACAATTAAGCTAGCATTATGATCTTAGGATCTTTTCACTAAGAGAATAACAAGTACAACAATAAAACATGAGCACATCACAAGAGAGAAGAGACACAAAGAGTTTTCCTCGGGGAAACCATAAAGGAGAAAACCCCGCAACTTCCTCTAAGATAGAATCAACACCAAAACAATAAGAGATCTCCCAAAACAGCAGTAGCCTTCTGTCTTCTGTCAAGCCAAAGTATTACCTTCTCCAAAGGTGCGCCACACTTGAGAGAGCAAGTGATGTATGTCACAAGTGATAAATAGAGAGACTCACACTCTCTATTTATATTCATCCGTTCACTTGAATTGCCATTTCACACGTAGGCTCAACCTAATAATTACTACTCGAGCCTACACCTTAATTAGTGTATAATAACTCAAGTGCCCCGAAACTGTGGGGACTTACCTAATGAATTGATATGACTTGTTTACACTATTAATCCTCCCAATCGGAACATCGGGGTATGACAACATGACTCAAATACATAATAGAAACATCCCGGAATAAACATCGGGTTACAATACATAAGATAAATAGAAGAATACATTCCAAAGTTACATATACATCAACAGATTTCATCCCTGAAGAAATCACACTTACTGAACTTCGCAAAGAGCTGTTTCTCTCGCAGTTCTTGTAAAATTATCCGTAAATGTTCCTTATGTTCCTCTTCATTTTTAGAATAGATTAAGATGTCATCGATGAATACGACAACGAATTTATCTAAGTATTTATGCATTATGTTATTAATTAAACACATAAATACAGCTAGGGCATTAGTAAGCCCAAATGGCATTACGACGAACTCGTAATGTCCATACCTTGTTCTAAAGGTTGTCTTGAAAATGTCCTCTTCTTTAATTCTTACCTGATGATATCCTGATCTAAGGTCTATCTTAGAGAACACCATAGCTCCACGTAGCTGATCAAACAGATTATCTATGCGGGGCAACGAATATCTGTTTTTAATTGTCATTTTATTTAGTTGACGGTAATCTATTCAAAGTCGCATAGTTCCGTCTTTCTGTTTAACAAAGATTATTGGTGCTCCCCAAGGGGACACACTAGGTCGAATGTATTTCTTATCTATTAATTCCTTTAACTGTGATTTTAATTCATTAAGTTCTAGAATATTCATATGATATGAAGCCTTCGAGTTGGGTACAACACCTGGTACCAGCTCAATTGTGAAATCTAGTTCCCCCCTAGGAGGTAAGCTTGGAATTTCCTCCGGAAAAACATCAGTAAATTTGTTTAACACAGGAATATCCTCTATTTTTATTTTATCTATTTCATATTTATTTGCCTCATCTGTAATAGTTACAGCATAGGCTTTGCACCCTTTCCTAACTGCTCTTTTGAGTTGCAAGGCAGAAATATGCCTGATTACAGTTTTTCTAGGAATACCCTTAACTGTTACAGGCTGTTCATTATTATTCACACACGTAAAGGTTTTATCAAAACAGTTTAAAACTACCTTATGCTTTTCTAACCAGTCCATACCAATAAGTATGTCATATGAGCCAAGTGGCAAAAAATTTAATTTAACAGTAGTTTTAAAATCATTCATATCTAAAGCACATTCCTTAACATAACAGATTACCTTCCTTTTTGCCCTAGTGGCTAGTTGAACTAACCAAGAGTTATCAAACCTTTCAACTGCCAGATTACACTTTTCTACTATCTGCGGTGAAATATAACTAAGGCTAGCACCTGGATCTGTTAAAATAGTTACAGGGTTTTTGTTAACCATACCTTCTACTTCCACCATGGAAGTTTGATAATCAGCTTGGCAGTTCTCCAACACTGCATTGATTCGGGGCATAGTCCTTGCAAAGTCTTCAACAGTCATTTCATCTTGTATAGTATGAATATTACTATTTGGCTTCTTCCAATTTGGGCAAACTGAAGCATAGTGTGGGCCATTGCACTCCCAACACTTAACAGGTTCCTTTCGTTTGAAATTTTTAGTGAAATTTCCATGATTGTTAGAAGCTTCCTTGCCCTTGAAGTTATTGGAATTATTAGAAGCACCATTTTTGCTTCCTTGGAAGTTCTTACCATTAGAGTGGTTTTTGTTCTTGTTATTCTTGAAATTTTTCTGGGGTACAAACTCCTTTTTCTTGAATTCAGGCTGATTACTGTTCTTTTTAGCCTTCCAGTTGGCTATTCCTTCCTTCTTTTTGTTCTGTTCAAAACAGAAATTTGCCTTCCGCATGGCTTCTTCCAGAGTTTTGGGGTTATCATATTCGATTCTGTCCTTTATATGATATGGCAGGCAGCTGAGAAACTGCTGTACTTTAGGTTTCTCATCAACTAAATACGGAACATACCTTAACAGACTTAAGAATTTACTGTTTACTGGTCACTCCTCAGCCATGCACTAGTGTTATAAAACCGTTGACTCAACCCTAATTTGACATTTCTCCTTCGCCTTCGGGATTGGTTGCTCTGCAAACCCTTCTGGTCCATTTTTGCTGTTGCTTTGCTTGATAGCAGCTTCTATGCTGCTTTAGTCCTTCGTGCTCATCTACTGCACTGTGTGGGAGTCAATAGCTTGCTGTTGGCGGCTTTAAGTTTGTTAAAAACGTAGGTTTTTTTCCTTCGGCACCATTGTTGACCCTGTCATGGCGTGAGTGCAACTTTCGACTTGATACTGTCAATGCTACCATTGTAAAAGGTATCCCTCGCTCCAGCTAGCTCGTTCTTCTTGGTGACAAAGGAAGGGTTTATGCTTCCTCTGCTCGTGGTTATCAGTCTATTTACAGTGGCTGCACTTCTTTCAAATTTGCCTGTAAGTTACAGGTCATTCCCTTCGTTTTCCATTTCATGAATATAGCTTAACCAATATATATTGAGGGTTTTAAATTAATAAACTGTCCCTTCGTATTGCAGGTTTGGTCTTTTCTTGAGGAGTGGAAAACGCAAGATCTCAACCGTGGAACCTCCCGGTAAGCCTGGTTCCGAACATGGCATTCCCTCCTTGATGGTTTTTAGGGCTGTTAGTGGTTGGCTTTGAGTGACGCGACTCTGTGGTTACTTCAGCTCTGTTCAGTCTTTTAAACTGTATGTTAAAAGAAATTTTAACAGGATAAACCCTGCACTGTGCATGGGTGTTACGGCTTAGGCCGATAATGTAATTATTAGCTTTCCTTTTGTGTTAAAATACTGTATAAGAAACGCTGGGCTATAAGTCTTCCTGCGGATGAGGTTATGACCTCAACTTCTTGTTTTCTGTTACTTTACTCTTGAATTGTTCAGGGTTTTCACCCAGAGTTTTGTAATATAACATATTATAATGTTTTTCCTGTATTTTTTTGTGTGTGTTTGTTATTGCATGCATTTTTAAATCTACGCTCTGTACAGGAATAAGTAAAATATGGGTTTATAACCACTTATACTGTGGCTTTATAATGCGGCTGTAGGTGAAAATATTGTCTTAACTCTTAGTATTTATTTTACTTGTATAAACTGGATTTATAGTGTTCAACCCTAATTTTTTTTACAGTTGAGATTAAGTTTAGTTTCTTAATCTGCCATTATGAATTAAAATTATAAACTCTGTTGGTAACTGTGAGTAAAATAAATGGATTATACCATAATGATTAAGCTCAATGCCTGAGCAATTTACCGTTCTGTTAATTCTTTTGCTTTAAAATAATAACTGGTTTATTTAACTATTGATAGATTCTTTATAATGTTACCGTTAGGGTTATGTACCTTGATTTAATTGTTATGTATTAACTTCTTAAATTATATATAGGGTTTATACCCTTATACCAATATCATAAGTATTGATTCTACTTTCTTACTTTATTTTTATTTTTGGTCATGTTATAAATACTGTAATTTATCTTGTTATATAAAGAATTCTGGAAGTAAAGTACTCTCCAGCTTATTGTTAAATAGATTTGTTGTTAAGGTTTCTAAACTTGCTTTACAACTTGACTTCTATTTATTAGAAGCTGTAAATGCAAAGTGCATACCTTTCAAATTATGAAAGCCTGTTGTACTCTTATTATATTTTACTATTGTCTTTAAGTATTGTTTATTTACTTTGTAATACACCGAGTATCAATAGTTTATACATAAACCTTATTTATTTATTCATCAGGTATAAATAGTCTAGGTTTATAATTGTAATAATAAAATGTTACTTTAAGTGTTACTTTTATAATGTATGAATATAGATACATTATTAGTGATACAATAATGATATTACTTCCTTTGTGAGTACCAAAGTTTCTATGGTTAATATTTAATTTTGTTATCAATTGTTTAGTCTATCTATTTAGTTATAATGCCTGTGTATATTTACATAATACTCATATAATACTTAATCTTAATCTCATGTTCATATATATAAATTCCTGTGTATATAGTAACATTCCTTTACCATATAAGAAAATAGAATAACAGTTTTGTAATCTGTTTAAGCTTAGCTGAAATAAAAGAAGATTCAGTAATTACATGACTGCATTCGTAACCAAAATACAGACTAACACCACTAGGTTTTAATTGTAAAATCAAACCAATAAGTAATTACATCCTACTGTCAGTATTGTCTTTTTCAACATTATTTTCAAACTGGAAGATAACAATTATAAGATTTAAAACAGCAGAAATACTTAGTCTATCTTTTCTTTATTACAACTAGCATTTACTGGAAACCAAGATACTGTATTAGGAAGTAGTTTTTAAGACTATAAGAAAATAACTATGAATTTGTGAAACACTTGTAGTTTCTGAAAGTAACTAAATAAGAAGCTCAGTTCAGAAGGATGCTACTTTCTAATACTGAGATACTGTGCTGGAGTACGGTCTAGTGAACTCAGATGTGGAAAAACACAGTAATTCTTTAACTCAGCAATAGATTAACTACTAATAACCTGAGATACTCACATTACTAAACTGACGGACTCTTTATTCATATAATATAAACATAACATGCATCCATTCATACTCATTAAACATAAAAAGATAAGTGACAGAACCTATTTAAACTGTGGACAACAACAGCAATGGGAGGCCGTTCCTCCCTACCAACTCCTGGAGAGAGCTCAGACAGCGACTCCTCAGGACCCCCGAGATTGCTTTGGTCTCCCTGGCTGGAACTAGGTGCAACAAAGTCAGATACCAGTATTCAAACTCAGTATTAACTTAGAACTATCAGTCAGTTCCCTCAGCCCAAAAAGCTGTAATGAAAACAAGTTACTGCAGCAATCCTCCTAGAACAACTTCCTTACTGTATTTCCCTCTTCCTCAATGAATTTCCTAAATAACATTCACATGAATGAATTCTCTCTGGAAAATATATAAGCAGCCCCAGCTCTCTTCATTGAGTACTTTTTAAAAGATTGCCTAGGTCTTTTTTGGGTTAACTGTCATTTAATGAGCCACCTGCTCTGATTCCACTTTCTTGGGGAATCATGACCCCAAATATAGGGAAGTTGCCACCTGCAACTTAGGAAGTGTTTGAGGATGCTCCCACTTGTCTTTTTCCTTTCCACCTAGTTTCATCCACCAGTTTGACCAGTAACCTCTTTTTAACAGCTCTCCCATGCTGTTGTCTCCACAATTTATTTATTAAAAAATAAAATATTTTGAATTACACTCCATTTCTGTTGACTCTGCTGAGTCATCAATCCCTACTTAGCATTAAATTTAACATAATGTCTCAGGAATATAATAAAACAATTTACATAATTTTAGAAAATTGGGGTATGTGACAGTATGTCCTAAGGGAACTATGTAGCAATGAAGGGAATACTTCCTTATGTTGGGTGTGTAGGTATTGTGGAATTCCAAGATGGGTAAATCTGGTGTAGGTGTCCATAACTTTATGGTTGAGCCCACTAGCTTAGCAATTCTACCTCCCCACTACCTTAGCAACCTGATAAACCCAATTATTAGTTGGTTTGGATGAGTCTTGGTGTGCAATTGACTAGGATTGAGTCATTTCCTTAGCATCCGAGAAACAAAATTGTAGGTTGGTTTGACTATGTTGTGTTATGTGTTGGCTATGTGTGAGTCTACTATTCCCTAAATACTTGTGGAAGTCATGCCCAACTCAGGGGTGGTAGTGGTGTTGAGATATTAGTGAAAACACTGGCCTATGGTTGCATGGAACATTGCAATGACATAGCTAGTTGCGAGACAACTTCATCTTCAAGATAAGTATTCTCTGTTGTGTTATTTCTGCAATGTATTTTCTTACGAATGTATTGATTATGATGAATTCTTATTAATGAATTCAGTAGAGTTGACTGTTAATTAAATGTTCTTGCATTTTCATATGTATATACCTTGTATGTTTCAATTCATTTTTGTTTAAGTCCTTGGAGGCTAGAAGCCTGGTTACAAAGTTAGAAGGCATCTAACTTAAGTGTTTCCACACCCTGGAATCTTCCTATGGAAGGTGGGAGGCAGAAAGAGCATTTGAAATCAAGGAAAAAGGTTGTGTTTCCAATTCTCAAGATTCGCCTGTGGAAGGAAGAAGCAGAAAAATTGACAAAGCGTCCCATGGAAAATTCAGACTTCTGAATCTTGAAGTCTGTTGTGGATGGAAGAAGTCGGAAGGCGGAAGTCAACAGAATAGAAAAAGGCTAAGGAAGAAAGTTGAGTTTATGAACCCCAAAGTTTGAAGTCCAAGATCGGAAGTCGGAAGTAAGAAAGTGGAAGTGTGGAAGGAAGAATAGTGGTTAAATGCTACCATCGAATGTTAATTTCTGATTCTTGAGTTTCGAATTCAAAAGTGGAAAGAGGAAGTGCGGAAGGAGGAATATGGACAATTAATTCGGTCAAAATTTGGAGTTTTCGATTTCTGAGTACCGAGGTGGGAAGGGAGGAAAGTAGAAGTGCGGAAGGTGGAAGAGTGGTTAAACGATTCCATCAAATGTTAAGTCTCAAGTCCTAAGTTTTTCAAGCAGAAGACGAAAGGGGGGAATGCAAAAGTCGAAAAGTGGATAAAGTATCCCGCCGCACATTATGTTTCCAATTCCCAAGTTCCACAAGTGAAAGGCAGAAGCAGAAGGCGGAGTGTGTAAAGGACATGTTCAGTGTGAAAAGGTGTTTTTTGGTTGCAAAAAGGATTTGTAAAGGGAAGAAATACTGTTATAGTGGTTTATAATCCAGAGAATTAAGGTTAAGGGATGTTACATGACCCATAAATGTGCTAAATAGAAAGAATTAATAATTTTTAAATAATTTGGCATATTAGTCAGGTGTATGGGAAACGGGTTAATGGGCATCATGGTGTATCATAGTAGTATCAGAGTGTTGATTAAATTACATTGTGGTATATCAGAGGAGGTTGAGATGGAATTTCTCCTCCAAGGATGGAGGGGACATTACATATCTCATAGAAAATGGCTATAGGTGTAATGTTCTCAGCTACCCGAATCAAGCTTGAGGGGCCAAGTTGTAATGAGCTAACCTCTCTCACTAAAGAAGTGGATTCTTCTTTCATGTCTATGTCTCTCTTATTTTCATGGGGGTAATCCATCCAATTAGTAGTCTCATCTAGACCTGCAAATTCAAAGTGTTGAAAAGGCTTATTCTTATTAACCTTCCTTGTGATGGAAATAATATGGTGAGGATCATAATTTAGAGAAGTTTCAGTTGGAAACCCCATTTCTCTTAGGAGGATTTCAATCATTGGAAGGGAATATTTGTTCTTAATGATAAATGGGACTACAAACCATTGGAACTTGATCTCTGAAGACTTCTTAAAATTTAGAAAATGCTCATCCTACACTATTAATTTATGTCTAATCAGTTCCAAAGCAAATACTCTGAAAGTAAAAAATCAAGGTAGCACATATGGTTGATGTTGGAGTAGGGTCCCGCAGCTACAGAAGAAGCTGCTATTTTGAGGGATAGACAGTTTTGGCGAAGATATAAGAGATAGATCTACGACACTGTAGCAGTTTTCTAGCTACAGATCAGAGCCGGAAACCATGACGTAGAAGACAGAGAAGTCAAGGAAGACGACGGTACCTAAGCGGCCGAGAAGAGAGAGCTCACCCACTGCATTGAAGGAAGTGGTGGAAGACAGGAGGGCTCAGCTACCCTCATAGAGGAAAAGGAGCAATGAGGCTGAGGTATTGAAGACAAAGGACAGCAGGGAAGCAGCGCCGGTACCCATGGTCAGCGCTGGGAAGCATAGAAGACTGCAGGAAGCTGTGGTGGAGGGAAGCGGTGTATAGTACCCATGATCAGCACCGGGAAGCATGGAAGACTGCAGAGAGCTGTGGTGTGACAGATAGCGGCTACCTCAAAGTACATATACGTCGACTGTCACTAGTTAGGGTTTTGGGTTACTGTTGGGACATGCCCATAGTGTTGTAATGGCGAGACCTTCGAGCCGCCTATAAAGGGATAAGTTTTGTATTGTAAAAGGGTTGGTTAGTTGGTTAGATAATGAAGGTATTGTAGATAGTAGAGACAGTAAGTTATTAGACTGTATAGGCTGTGTAGAAGCCAAGCTCTGGTTCTGTTATTAGCTGTAGTTATCTTACTATAACCAGTAGCTGGCTCATAGAGCATTCATGTAATGATCCGCAGGGATCGACAGAGAGGGAAGAGTATATTGTAAGAAGTGCAATACAGAGTAGAGAAGAGATCTAAGAGAGAAGGGCTGTAGGTTGTGCGCGGAGTTACCCAGAAGATCTTAAGCTGCATATGTGGTGCAGCAGAACTGTGTTTACCTTCCCCTGAGCTATAATAGAAACACAGTTCTGTGGACGTAACTTCCATCCTGGAGGTGAACCACGTTAAAATCATGTGTTATGTGATTGTTTTATGTGTTGTGCTTATCTGTTGCATCTATCAGTTCGTGCATGAACTTTGTTTACAGTTTAATGTATGTATGCGTTGCTCAGTTCGCAGTAATATAGAAGGATAGACTTAAGTTGAAGTCTTTGGCATGTTGTATGCGGGTTCATTTATGCTTTGCTTGAAATAGTCACTAGTCGTAGTGTTAAACAGCCCTGTATGTTGGGTCTTACAAGTCGACACGAACAACGCTAAGTGCGCTGAGCCGCGGGAGTAGGATATCGCAGGGAGGCGATACCGCATCGGCAGAGGAGCTGTGGTGCGCGATACCGTAGGTTGAGGGATTAGCGTTGGAGAGGAAGTTACGTGTCACCTGGTGTGCGGTGATGCGATAAGGCTGGAGTCATCGCGAGTCAGTGGAACTTGCGTGATGTGGAAAGGGACTGCGCGACAGGGAGAGAGGCCTCGTGGCTAGCAGAGCTGTGAGTCGCAAATAGGATGCCACAGAACCTGGTCTAAGATGCTTGAGTCCTTGGCCAACCAATTAGAATCACTTTGGGTGGGTGAGACTTCAGGCCGCTTCGCGGTCTGTCGCCGAAAGGGCCAGTGAGCTAGGGGTGTTGTTGGGTAACTACAGTAAACCCGGGTCTGCCCAAGATAGCCAACAAATGGTTCCGTTGCCGGTTTTGAAAAAACAGAGCGCTGATGTTCTGGTGGCATCCTACGAGAGATGAACTCAATGAGTGGGTTTGGTCTAACCAGAAAGAGTTTGTTGAACGAGAGAACAAGAGTCCTAAGCTGAGTACAGAGGCATGGTTACAAAAACACATCATTACAGACCTGCATGCGATATTTTTTGCAACCTTTGGGAATGAGCTTTACGACTGGTTATCAAAGTTAACTGATACAAGCATATTCAAAAAGAAAAGAGACATTGTCTGGACACCAGAGCTGATTCAGACCATGTGTTATCTCTAGGGTTGTGCCTCCTGTTTATTTTTAAATTTTTGATTATCCTTGGTTTTTATTGTTTTAATTTTACTGTGTTTTACATTTTATGATTCATTGCTCACCATTAGGGTTCCTTTTATTTCCTAAAATCATCCAAAACTTCATTTATAAGTTGTGAGCCTATGTATGTGCAAGAAGAGTATGTGTTACAGGGTGAATTCTTACAAATTGGCAGCATATTGTGAGGTTGCAGCATGTTGATTTCTGGTGCTAAGATGTCAAATGTTTTCTCCGGAGACTACTGAATTCATACAAAGCTGTTGGTTAAAGATATGTGTGCTCCATGTGCTTGAATCCAACACCAGTAATAAAGAGTGGAACGAGTCAAATGCAATATGTTTAAAGGAAAACACCAGTGTGCTGAAGTTCATTGCCAATTAGCCTCCAAGCGTTCAGCCTTGTGCTCAAGGCTCATTGATCTAAAATTCAATTAAGATTAATAGTTACTTCCATTTGAGATTTAATCTAAATTGTCATTGCTTAGCAACAAATGCAGTTTCAATAGATCAGTGGGCATTCCAGTTCAAGCTATGGTCTACTATCCGGGATGATCAAATATGCCGTTTTACTTCAGATAGTAAGGAAGGGTTTAGGGGCAATGTTGGTGTGGTTGTTACTACATACAATATGGTTACTTTTGGAGGTAAACGATCTGATGAGTCAGAAAAAATCATTGAAAAGATTAGGAACAGGGAATGGGGCTTTCTTTTTATGGATGAGGTATATATTGTTCCAGCACATATGTTTCGTAAAGTCATTAGCATTACAAAGTCTCATTGTAAACTTGGGCTTACAGCTACACTTGTCTGAGAGGATGAGCGTATTACTGATTTGAACTTCTTGATTGGGCCTAAGTTATATGAAGCCAATTAGTTAGATTTGGTGAAGGGAGGATTTATTCCTAATGTTCAATGTGCTGAAGTTTGGTGCCCTATGACAAAGGAGTTTTTTGCAGAGTATCTGAAGAAGGAAAACTCTAAGAAAAAGCAGGCGTTGTATGTGATTAATCCTAACAAGTTTAGGGCCTGTGAGTTTCTCATTCGTTTCCATGAGCAACAACGTGGAGATAAGAGACCTAAATCTGATTGTTATTCAAATGCCAATTGCGTGGAGGAGGTCAAGTGTTCTTTCTTGCTGCCAGTAGTGGAGATGCTTTTGAAATGTTTTGAAATATGCAGGGTTTGCATAAAAAGAGAGTGGTTATTACAGGCATGGGGCTAGTTTCTATTTTTGGAAACAATGTTGATACATATTATGAAAGACTGCTGGAGGGTCAGAGTGGGATTACCCCGATAGACCGCTTTGATGCTTCAAAGTTTCACACAAGTTTTGGAGGACAGATTCAGGGATTCTCATCCTAGGGTTATATTGATCCAAAGAATGACCGTCGCCTGGATGACTGTATTAGGTATTGTTTGGTTAGTGGGCAGAAGGCACTAGAAGATGCAGATCTGGGAAAGGATAAAATAAACAAGATTGATAAGGAGCGAGCTGGTGTACTAGTAGGCAGCACCCGGTGACAATGTTGGTTTTAACGTGAAAAATGTTGCAGTCAAGGATTTGAAGCGAGGGTTTGTTGTCTCTGACTCCAAGAATGATCCAGCGAAGGAAGCAGCTAACTTTACCGCTCAGGTTATCATCATGAACCATCCTGGACAGATTGGGAATGGGTATGCTCCCGTTTTGACTGCCACACTTCCCACATTGCTGTTAAGTTCGCTGAAATCATGACCAAGGTCGATAGACGATCTGGCAAAGAAATTGAGAGAGAGCCAAGAATATCACTCAGCACCGTCCATGCAAATGAAAGAGAGGTTCAGAGACATTATACCATCTATATGTAAGAGAGCGGGGTATATTTGAGATGCAATCAGTTTTTATAAGCCTCACACTGAAGGGTCTTGAGTCAGCGGTACTTTCTAAGTTCAGATCTCTAAAGCACATACCCATTTGGAAGACAGAACGGCCTGAAATAATTCGTGGAAGTAATAAGCTGAAGATTTACAGAATATACCCCGTTGGTCTAACTCAGCGATAAGTATTATATAGATGGAAGTTCCATAATGAAGACAATGTTAAAAGCTTTGTAAAGAAAAATCCTTGTGCTAAAATTGAAGTCATTTTTGTGTAAACTCGCATAACAGATTAAATATGTTCGGCTAGTTGTTGTAATTCCAGCTTAAGCAGAAGCCAGGAAGGTTGTATTGGAACCAATACTTGATTCTGCATCCGATTGTTATAAAACTATAATGGCAGGTGGCAAGGAAATCATCACATGAAGAGATGAATCCCATATTTCAAGGAGCAATTGGTTCCATATGTTATGTAGCCAGTAAAGGATTCGATCCCTCTTTAGTCATAGTTTTCCAGCCAAGAAGAACAGATAAAGTTTGTTGCTCGTTTTTAGCAAAGACTGACATGTTCTTTCCAGGTGGCAGTTTTAGGCTTTATCTTTCATCCTTTGAAGATTTTCTACCTTGTCATCTCATTGAAGGAGGTTGAATGCTTTTGCAGCTGTTGAAGACTCCAATTAAATATATTGTTTGATTTCCTTTTATGTAGGATTTATCCTATTATTTCATTGATTAGTTTATCTAAGTTATTTTAGGATGATTCGATCCTCTTTTATAGGATCTGATCCTTCATTGTAAAAGGCTATAAATACCCAGCTTTTCTAAGAGACAAGTGGTCTCAAGAAGGGGACTGAGGTTGGTAGTTTTGGGGATGATGCTGGATGAATTGTAAACAGCTCTGTATAGCATAAAATCTTTGCAGCTTCAACAGGTTCTAGTTTTGAATGAAATATAATGATGATTTGTTTCTGTACTTCATGAACTGTTTCTTTGGTAATTCTTTTACATATATGGTCATTCACAATCCATTATTGTAATTCTTATTTGAAGAAACAGTTATCTTTACTATTCATACACAGTCACAGTTTCACTTTATGTTATCAGGATCATAGAATCCTTTTTATTGAATGATGTTATGTATGTTTATGTTATATGATCTTTATGATTTTTTTTTTCTTGCAGCCCTCACTGTTTTACCAGCCTGTCATACAATCTGCTTTTCTTGTGAATACTTGTATCCAATTCTCTGTGACATATACCAACTGCATATATCTGTGATATTATGATCTCATACCTGAAAACTGTACAAACATATGATATCAGCCTAATACCCTATAGTACTGTGAGAATATATTAGTTACCAGCTTTTATTGTGAGTTTGATTTCATTTGATTTGATTGTTTTCAAACTAAGATTTCCTTAAGCTTGGATCCCGTAGTCTAGGTCCAACTTTAGGGATAACATCTTCTGGTGCCGTTGCCGGGGACGGACGAAGGAAAAGATATCTTCCCCGGGAAAGAACGACAAAGATCACATCCAGCTCTTGACGGTGGACAGGAGCAGGGCATTAGTTGGACTACATATTTATTCACCGGGCGACTCCAGGTTTGAAGAATCCAGAGGTGATTTTACAACATGTCATCGTGTTTTGAAGCTAGGTGGGCACAGAGATTTGCTCCGTTCAATTTCTCAGATATTCCTGGCTTTCCACATGAAGTACCTACCATGGATGAATGGGGAGATTTTCTTCCCCGATTCAGAGAAGAGGAGGAGGACAATCCGGCATATCATGTACTTAAATTTCATCAATACATGGATCAGCTGAATATACATCATGAAGATGTATTGATGAAAATGTTTAGGTATTCATTAGATGGTCCTGCGAGACAACAATGGTTCAGAACTCTTCCTCCTTCCAGTATTTCCTCTTTGAAATACTTTCATGATACCTTTAATTCATATTATAAGAGGATATACCCAGATGAGTGCATTCTTGAGGATTGTTGTAGGGGATATGCATTATCTATGCAGAGTTTAGAAGCAGATTTTTCCAGTAGAGAGGATGAAGCCGATGGTTATGATGTAAAGAAAGAAGAAGATTCATTATCTTCCTCTAATTCTGTTTCACAAGAAGAAATTTTTCAAAATTCTGATGAGAGCATCATACAACAGAAATCTTTGTCTTTAGAAATTGATCAGAATGCTCCATTGTATGATGAAGACATTAAAATTCTAGATTTGGAACTTCCAGATGAAGACATTAACATATCGGTGGAACATCCAGGAGAAGACATTAAAGTTCTAGATTTGGATCAGCATCAGCCGATTTACTCTAAAGATATCCCAATCTATGATGAGTATCCAAATGAAACAGAGCAGATCCCTACATTAGCCTCTGTTGATTTGAGGAGCAGCCAACAGATGTATGAAAACTCTGAATCAAATTTTGGTGAGGAACAGCATTGTGTAGAAATCAACCATCCTGAATCTGTAGAAGACATTGAGCAGCCATATGTACAATTCAATTTGCAGGTAGCTGAAAGTGGCAGCCATTATGAGGAAGAGGATATACAGAGATGTTTTGATCTTCAGCAAAAGGTAATTCCTTATAATTTCATTGATCCATTTGTTGACTATATGGAATCTTTAAGCAATTCAAATGTCAGATTGTTTTTGACAATGGAAGGTTGTCTTTTCCTTTCTGCTGAAATGAATCTTCATATTCCATGGTCCCCTTTATGCATCATTTCCAGATCAGTAGATTTGCCAGTGGGGTCGATTAAGTCATCAATAGATTTTTGGATTATATTGGAGAAGACAGAATTTAGGGCAGATATTTTTTCTATTAAAAATTTCAAGGAATGGAGTGATATGAGCATTGATGAAAATTTTTCTTTCATTTTGTCTTCTTATCTAATGTCAAATTCAGAATCTGAAGTTATCTTTTTAAAAGAATTTGATAAGAAAGATATTGAAGCTTTACAGGATTTGTCAGTCCAAAACCTTTTTCCAGTGTCTTGCGATATCAGGATTGAGAATAAGGATGAGTTTAATAATTCAAAATTCAGAAAATGGCATGACCCGATTGCTAACTACATTAAGGAAGCCTTTGATTCAAGGTTTCAGTATACATTGTATGATAAACTATAGACAGATGATGATTACAGACAGATGATGATGGTTGTTCTTGTTTTCATTTTGCTAATCCACAGATCAAGACTTTCATTAAGTATGGAGATACTTGTATGGCTTCACTGGAAGCATGATTTTACCTGATCAAAAGAAAGTAGTTTTGATTAGTGTAGAAGCTGTAAATAAATAAGCTTGATGCTTCAAGCAGTTTGTTAAAGTTTGTACAGTGCGATCAGAGTCTTGTGAGAAGATTCTTTCAGTTTGCAGATTCAGTCAGTGGTTTGTAAGTAGCAGAAATGAATAATGAAGACTCCAGCCCAATGGAAACAAGGCACTTGGTCTACTTGTTCTTGGCAGCTCACAGGGAGCATGCCATCCCCAGACAGAGCCAGATGTTATCTCTAGGGTTGTGCCTCCTGTTTATTTTTAAATTTTTGATTATCCTTGGTTTTTATTGTTTTAATTTTACTGTGTTTTACATTTTATGATTCATTGCTCACCATTAGGGTTCCTTTTATTTCCTAAAATCATCCAAAAGTTCATTTATAAGCTGTGAGCCTATGTATGTGCAAGAAGAGTATGTGTTACAGGGTGAATTCTTACAAATTGGCAGCATATTGTGAGGTTGCAGCATGTTGA
>LPNX010423474.1:0-10143 GCA_001517045.1 Pseudotsuga menziesii
GAACACCAGACGACAGTACGAGTCTTCATCAGACAATGGGTTCTCTTCTTCCAGCAATTTTCGCGGTCCGAAGCTAGATTTTCCTCACTTCAATGGTACTAATTCGACTGGATGGATCTATCGTGCAGAACAGTATGTTAGTCTTCATAATACTTTTGATGTCAACAAAGTTCCACTTGCCTCCTTTCATTTGGAACAGGAAGCTCTTCAATGTTATCGTTGGTACATCAAGGCTCATGAAGAGCCAAAATGGCCTGATTTTTGCCAGCTCCTTTTGCAACGATTTGGTCCTAGTGCTTTTGATGACTTCACAGGAGCTCTCACTAAACTTCGCCAAATTGGCACTGTGAAAGAGTATCAAACTGAATTTGAGAAACTAGCTAATCACACTGAAGGATTACCTGATGACTTCTACCGGAGTTGTTTTATCAGTGGTCTAAAGGATGCAATTCGCTCTGAGGTCAAAATGTTCAGTCCCAACACAATGATGGAAGCCCTAGGGTTGGCTAAGTTTGCAGAAGACAATATGGCAGCCCAACAACGCTCCAAATCCTCTTTTGTTCCCTTCCTAAATATGGGTTCTCAACGACCTCCCATTCCTCCAGCTCCTCGCTCACCTCCAATCAAGCATTTGTCTAAAACAGAGATGCAGGCACGCAGAGAAAAAGGGCTTTGTTATAATTGTGATGATAAATTCACTCGGGGACATCGATGTGTTCAACAAAAGATCTATCTCTTGGATGTGGATTCTCCACCTGCCTCTGAAATTGGTGAAGAAGCTCCCGATACAATGGATGCTTTGGTTGACATTCAGGAGCCGCCTACTGACCCTCCATCTCAGGACGACCAGCCCGATATATCCCTCCATGCCTTAGCTGGAGTCACCGCCCCCCAAACAATGTGGGTACGCGGTTACTTCAAGAAGATTCCTCTTACAATACTCATTGATTCTGGCAGCACTCATAATTTCATTGACCCTCGGATCGCCAAACAAGCTGATTGTTTTATCCATCCTTGCTCCAACTTTGAAGTCATGGTTTCCAATGGGGGCACCTTACCTTGCAAAGGAAAGTGTCGTAATGTGCGTATCTCTATGGGAGATTGTAACCTCCGCTCTGACATGTTTACCTTGACCTTAGGCGGATGTGATGTGGTTTTGGGTGCTCAATGGCTGCGCACACTTGGCCCCATATTATGGGATTTTGCTGAACTTTGGATGCAGTTCTCCCCCAATGGACACAAACACACATTGAAAGGATTACAACCAGGGTCTCTCAGCATCATCAATTCACATCGCATGGAAAAAATCCTTAAGAAGAGTTCCCATGGTGTCATCGCTTAGCTCCATTCCATTCAAATGCAACCATCAGTGGCCCCCACTACTCCTTTGGATATCCAACAAATTCTGGATCGATATACAGGTGTTTTTGCTGAACCAGTGGGACTTCCACCTTCACGACCAGAGGACCATCGTATTCAGCTCCTTCCTGGAAGCATTCCTCCCAACATCAGGCCCTATCGCTACCCATTTCACCAAAAAATAGAGATTGAACTCTTCATTAGGGACTTACTGAAGCAAGGTATTATTCGCCCAAGCACAAGTTCCTTTTCTTCACCAGTTCTTCTTGTTCGCAAAAAATATGGGTCATGGCGCATCTGCATTGACTTCCGAGCACTTAATCACCTCACCATCAAGGATAAGTTTTCAATTCCTGTTGTTGATGAGCTTCTTGATGAGCTTCATGGTGCTCAATTTTTCTCCAAGTTGGCTCTTCGCTCTAGGTATCATCAAATTTGGGTTCATGAGGATGATATCCCTAAAACAGCTTTCCGCACACATGATGACCACTATGAGTTTTTGGTCATGCCCTTTGGTCTCACTAATGCTCCTTCCACATTCCAGGCCTTGATGAATAAAATATTCCGACCCTATTTGCGGAAATTCATTCTGGTATTTTTTGATGATATCCTCATCTATAGTAAAACATGGGCTGAACATCTCCAGCATCTGGCTCTTGTAATGCAACTTTTCTCTGATCATCATCTCCATGCCAAAAAGTTTAAATGTGTTTTTGGCCAAAAGGAAGTTGAGTATCTCGGGCACATTATCTCAGCACAAGGGGTTCGTGTGGATCCTGCCAAAATCGCTGCCATGAACAATTGGCCGCCTCCTAAGACACTCAAGAGCCTTCATGGTTTTTTGGGGTTGACTGGCTACTACCGCATGTTTGTCAAGGATTATGGGAATATTGCAACTCCATTAACTGCTCTATTGAAAAATGATGCTTTTACATGGACACATGTTACTGAGTGTGCATTTGACAAGCTGAAACAAGCTATGTGTACTACACCTATTCTAGCTATGCCCGATTTTTCCCAGCCCTTCACTATTGAGAGTAATGCTTGCGGCAATGGACTTGGTGCTATTATCCTTCAAAATGAACACCCCATTGCATTCACTAGCAAAGCCCTTTCCGGTAAGAATTTAGCTTCCTCTACATATGAGAAGGAAATGATGGCTATTTTGCATGCAGTACAAAAGTGGCGACCCTACCTCTTAGGGAATCATTTCTGCATCAAGACTGATCACCAGAGTCTGAAATATTTCCTAGAACAGAGTGTATCCTCCCCAGCACAATAGAAATGGGTTAGCAAACTCATGGGTTATGACTATGAGATCACTTATAAGAAGGGTAAGGACAATATTGTGGCGGATTCCCTTTCTCGCACATTTGATGACCAAGGTTCTCTTTCTGCGATTTCTATGCCTGTTCCAAATTGGTTGCAATCAATTCAATAGGGTTATGTCAATGACTCTTCATTATCTCAAATCATCCAATGCTTAGACAACAACCCTTCTGCTGTCCCACATTACTCTTAGGATGGTGCTTCACTGAGATACAAGGGTCATCTGGTGCTTCCCCAGAACACAGCTCTTCAACAAGCTATCTTCTATGAACTCCATGCTTCTCCGTCAGCTGGGCACTCTGGTTTTCTCAAAACGTATGAACGGGCACAGCGCAACTTCTTTTGGTAGGGCATGAAAAGGACAATTCAAGAGATGGTGGCTGAATGTGATACCTGCCAGTGCAATAAGGGTGAAACAACACCCATTCCGGGATTGCTTGAACCCTTGCCCATACCTACCCGGATATGGACTGATATTTCTATGGATTTCATTGAAGGGCTCCCTAAATCTGGAGGGAAGACTATGATTTTGGTTGTGGTTGATCGCCTCTCCAAATATAGTCATTTTTGTGCTCTCAGCCATCCCTATACAGCCTCCTCCGTTGCTCAAATTTTCCTGGACCAGATCTTTCATCTTCATGGAATGCCTTCTTCCATTGTCTCGGATCGTGATGCGACTTTCACACGGGGACTT
Source organism: Pseudotsuga menziesii (assembly GCA_001517045.1). Classification (NCBI taxonomy): domain Eukaryota; kingdom Viridiplantae; phylum Streptophyta; class Pinopsida; order Pinales; family Pinaceae; genus Pseudotsuga; species Pseudotsuga menziesii. The sequence continues at coordinate 3,383 of LPNX010423474.1, forward strand.
CACTTAGTGAACCCCTCACATAGCACGTGCAATCGTGGGATATTAAAGAATACCTTTAATTTTGAGAGATATTGACCCAAACTCTTTTTGTCAAAACCCCCTCCCAATACTTAAAACCTCCTCCCCACCCCTTTTTATACCTCAATCCTTATAATCCACCCTACCAACCCCCACCTTAAACCCCTCATCCCCCCAATACCTGCAATATATTGGTTCGATTTTTTATCATTTTAAAACCCACAATATGAACTAACGTGGTAGGATATTGGCCAACAAGTGAAGCCCCTGTGGACTTTCACCAGTCATTTTTGGATAGAACTCTTTCACCACACTGGCACCAAACTGAAGATGAGTTCAGGTTATCACCCCCAAACGGATGGTCAGACTGAAATTATCAATAAATGCTTGGAAACTTATCTTCGTTGCTTCTCCTCTGAGCAACAACATCAGTGGGAAAAGTGGCTCCCTCTCCCTGAATGGTGGTACAATACCTCTTACCACACTACCTCTAAAATGACTCCATATGAAGCAGTTTATGGTCAGGCACCGCTAGTTCTTCTTCCTTACACCCCCAGTAGTTCTCCAGTTCAGGCAGTTGACGTGGTCCTTCGAAACCGCGATGAGGTTCTTCGCATTTTGCACGAAAATATTCACATGGCAAGAAATCACATGAAGCTACAAGATGATCAGCACCATTCTAAGCGCACTTTTGAAGCCAGTGATATGGTTTTTCTTCGTCTCCAGCCTTATAAGCAATCCTCACTAAAAATCAAAGGGCGTCATAAGCTCGCTCCAAAGTTCTATGGGCCATATAGGATTCTTCAGAAGATTGGGTCTGTTGCTTATAAATTGGAACTTCCACCTTCTTCTCGCATTCATCCATTATTTCATGTCTCTTGTCTGAAGAAAGTTCTTGGCACCAACATCAAAGGCCAAACTATTTTACCAGAACTGGATAATGAAGGATCCATCTTTTTGGAGTCGGAGGCTATCCTCAATAAGCACACTTGTCAGCTTCACTCTCACTCTATCACAGAGGTCTTAATTCAATGGCATGGAATGCATCTCAAGGATGCTACGTGGGAACCACTCCTTCAGATTCAGCGCCAATTTCCACATCTAAAGATTTGAGGACAAATCTTTTTCTAAGGGGGAGGGGATGTTAGGAACCCATGTCAATCCTTCTCTTTACCGTGTTAGTATATTGTTGTTGGATGCATATGCTTTGTAAGTCGTCCCATAGTAATTGTTGATCCATAGTTTGTGTTATTGTTGTTGGGCGCATATGTTTTGTAAGCCGCCTGTAGTATTTGTTGATCCATAGTTTATATTGGCCCATGGTTTTGATACATAGTATTGGCGCCTACTTTTAGTATATAAGTGTGTGTTGAGGCCAAGGAAGGCACGGTGAAGTTATTTTGTATTGAGCTTGCTCAAAGGAGGTTTCCCCCTCGAAGTGGCTTGCGATTAATATAAAAGTGATTTTGAGTTCTGCTGCTATATTGTGTATTTTGATTAATTATTTGCTACAGGGTCCTCACAAAATTGCTTCTCTTTGCTAAACATGTTACTGAAGAGAATCCGAGGTGTCTTTAAAGAACACAGGATCATGCTAACAATCTAAAATGTACAAGAATGCATTCAACTTTGCGAAGAAAATCACATAGATAAGAGTAGCATGGTCCCTCAATTGCAATTTTTTTATCTAAACATCTTAAAGCGCCGACAATGTGGCAGCATAGTGGTTTAAAGCTCCGACGAGATAGTTGATAGAGCTTTCGATTGCCGATTGCGAAGCTAATAGTTTAAAGCACCGACACTGCGGCAACATAGTGGTTTAAAGCTTCAACTAGATAGTTGATAGAAATTCCGGTCGTCGATCGTGAATACTATGTAAAATTGTTCGCTATGTCGTTTGCTGTTGTTATGAGTTCAAAGTTATTCAATGTTATAATTATCTGATCTGATTTAAATTAACGCTGTTAAAATAAATCCTTATAGTAATGTCCAATTAATACCTCAAAATCCGTTAGGTCGTGTTTGAGTCTAATCGTCAATTATAAGAGCTCATGCATCTTTGATGGAGAGTATATTTTTTCTAGAATGTTGTCTAGACCCATTAACAGAAGTGGAATCAAAGTTAACACACAAAACCCGGAGCTAGCCAGTCCACCCTTCAAGTACTCATTAAACGGGGGGACATATCCTGCCGCTAACCATTCCACTTCTTGAAGATAAGATTCATGGTATCGCTTCCACTAAACATGGCACAACTAGTCACATACCATTCATTCATTTGGTAAGAATATTAACTTGTGAAAATAAATAAATATTAACATATAAACTGTACATACGACATTTTTTCTGATGTAGGATTCCATATCCCGCCCTTGTGTTTTTTCAACTTCGGTACTCCATTAATTCGATGTCTTCAAGAAGAACTTGAATATATTTTGAATGTACTCTAGAAGGTGGCTAGTTAAAGAAATATCCCATCTGAAAATTTTGAAACAGAAAATAATTCAAGTTTTTTTTTTCAAAAATAAAAATAATAATTCAAGTTTTCTGCTGGCAGAAAACTGGGGCTCGAAATTTTTTGTAATGACCCAAAAGCAAAGCTCCAGGTGACACTTTCGATAGATATCCAGTTGTGGTATATATGAGTCTCTCCACCACCTGTGTAGACGTAGTGCACACTGTCATGTCTCAGAATTCATGAGAATCAATCGATCTATACGTCTAATTAATTCAATAACAGTTGCGAACAGAAACGTATCATTATCATATCAAATATATTATTCTAATTTGAATAAATCAGATCGCCCAGGTTTTTGGACTTGCTTGGATCAGAGACAACCTATATATCCCCAATTGGTCAGATCCCCAAATTATTAAAATTGGGAAGGCAGGTTTTATGAGTAAACTATTATTTTATTTTATATCCCAATATAAACGATTCTATTTCGTATTGTGTCTCACCTGCAATATATATGGTAGAATGATAAAAATATTAAACCACAATAAAACTCGTCTAGATCTTAAGCGGGCAGACTGCGAGTTTCCAGTGGGGAGATCACAATCAGTGCATCTTATACAAGGACTAGAACACCCCAATTATCATAGTGTTTGAGGGGGAGCGACATAATGGACTTACTAGCTCGACCTGTCTACAGTTAACGACATTTGAAAGGATTTATCCTCCTACTTGGTGTGTTGTAGTTCACTGCTACTTGGAACTCAACCGTCCACAAACAATGCCCGCCTGCATATCGCCATGTTGAACAGCTAGTGGATTCAGGGATCCCAAGAAAAGTTGCAAGGCCAATAGCAGAACCCTAATTCTCTCTTTCATTCTTGCATTATGTGGAATTGACGCCCGATCAGTCAAACGACATAAGCTGATCAAGTATGATAATCAATCTCATAACAAGTGCTTCATCATAGTTAGGCTGCACTATCAAATGGAATATTTTTTGCTTGATAAGTGATTTAATGTTCTAGCAATGTAGAGGACAAGTCCTCCGGATCCACTATCGAAAATCATTTCGATTGCAATAAAAATAAAAACAAGGTCTCCGATAGTCAAAACAAAAGGTTTTTTAAAAATAAAATAAAAGGGAGATAAAACATGGATTGGACAGAAAAAGGACTAATCATCGAGACGTTCACTGTTTTCCTTCCGAAACATCAATGGCATAGAAGACTAATGCCCCTGCTCATTCTTCAACTGACTCCCCCGACAACGAGCTGAATGAAGACCATAAACCCGTCAGATACCTGTTTGTTTCACTTGGTTTGAATTTTGAGGAGGCGAGACTTCGCCCTAAAACATGATTACCCTAAAGTGAACTTAGTAGGTACTCCCAGGTCTTTGCATCCATTTTAAAGTTACACTGTATCGTCGGCATTGACTTTAGGATAATTTCATAATTCATTTCTTACGTGTGAAGTTGAAACTTATGTTTGTGCATCATTCTCAACTTTAAACTGTGTGGAGGCCACTTTAGTATGGCATGTGTTCTATGTAGTGTTGAAATAGTATTGGCATATATTGGTCCTTGGTTTTCTCAAAATTTTCATATTTCATTTTGAATCGTTAGGAAACCTTTGTTAAATTAAAAATCTTTTCATTCGCAAGGTTTTCTCAAATTTTCATATTTCATTTTGAATTTAGGAAACCTAAAGTGACTTACGTAAGTAATGCAGGGCGCCAATTTCAGTTTATGCTATCTCTCATAATTTCCAGAATTCTCAGATGAACTTATTCTTGGTTCTTGTCTTTTTAGAGTTTCTCCATATTCCTTCGAATTCCCCGGATGCCAATATTTTTAAGGAGAATACCAGCTCTCCTCCTGCTCCTGATCATTATGGCGGTAACTCAACTTTCTGATTTCTTTTCATTTCCTTGCAGCTTACAAAAAACAATTAGAAACCCCTCATTTTCTAAGGTTTTTTCAATTTGCCAAATTACATAATAACGTTTGTGTTCTCATGCATTGAAATTCTCTCCATACCCTTCTCCAAGTCATGCTGCATCAAGCAACTTTCAGAAGACAAATTTGGGTATGCAACTGGAGGCTGTTAGCCAAAACCAAGTTGACTAAACTTGAGTTTAGGGCTCAGTCAATATTAAAATTTAATTTTCTCTTTTCACGCCGACCTCTTTTTATTTTTCACTTGTTGGGTGAAACTTGTCTATCTCCTGACTAGACAAGTTTATAAATTTTAGTCGGTCTTTCTACTCGACTAAATTTATTTCGACTTACTTGTCGGTTCTACTGAATGATTTTACCTCGACCACGTGTCACTTCTAAGTCGGATGACTTCTTCGACTTCTCAAGTCGGCTGACCTTAGTTGGTTGACTCAACTGACCTCTCAAGTCGGCTCACACAACCAACCTTGTCGGTTCACTTTGGTCGAAATCTACCAAGTATGTTTCTTAGTCTAAAGACTTAAGAAATTACAAATTCTTTTCACCTGTGAGTAAGATGAAGTAAAATGGACACATTAACAAATCCAAATAACTTATAAAAACATATGCCCAAATATGTAGGAAGACATGAGTCGACCAATGTGCCATAAAACCTGGAACTTTCACACGGTGAGAATTTTATGGGTTCTTTGATCTTTCACTTAACAGTAATTGTAAAAGACATTTACAGAAGTAAATCTGGAAATATGTGCAGCCAAATAATCACGCATTCAACCATAAACTATTTCATATATTTAACTATGCCTAAATAAAAAAGTATTACAAACTTGTCGGTCCAGACTTGTCGATCTAAAACTTGTCGGTCTAAACTTGTCGGTCCATACTTGTCCTTTTACAGAGCTTCAGCTCTTCGAATGAATTACTTACACAGAATCTTGAGCTTCGACTTCTCTTTTCTCACATGAGTTCCTCTCTATTGTGTGTGTGTCTCTTGTGTCTGTAAACTGATTTACAATTTGCTTCTTCTATTTATAGGAAACCTGAAGATTGCTTCTACATGGGTTGACTGACTCACCATTAAAGAATGTAATAACTACCTACCTAACAACTTAGCTTCATAAATAAATTCGACTGGTTTACATTGCCGAATCGTGGACTCTTCCTTCTTGTCAGACTGACAGACAAGATCTTGACTTGTACAGACTCTGAAAGAGTCGGCTGAGAGTCAGGTACGGATCTGTGAGTAATTACATTTTCCAACAGAGGAAAGTATGGCATCGACAATGTTGGCAATGGCTGCCATGTTAATCATCATCATTATTGCTTAGTGCATTTGATGTCCTTCCAAACATTAGCAAAGGCCTCAATTCTATTATGAACCGTGTCAGTTTTCAAACAATTTCTACATTAAGAATTGTTGGAGCTTGTTTGTTATGCCATTTGTATATGTATTTGATCAGCAAAAATTGGGATGCCAGAATTTTCATATGCAATGCTAGTATACGTTATATTTTTAAAACTCAATTAGCTCTGTTAGGAATTTAACATTGCGAATATGGATATAAAAATAACAAATACAAAGTATTGTATTTTTGTAATCAAAACAAAATGTATAAATGTTTGGTAGGTTTTTCTTAGTTTAATATATCTAAAATGTGTGCAACTTCGTTAATTTTTAGATTTTATTAATATGATTAATTAGTTACTGTGAAGATACTTAGTATTCTCTTTTTCATAATGCAAAAGTAAAATATTCTTTTAATAACAGCTAGTGTACTATACCTTTTTTACATGTTTAAAAGGTAAGTGGTTATTACTAAATTTAGAAATCTAATATTTATAGGGTATGGAATTGTGTTTTTTATTTAAATAATATTTTTTATATAAAAATAATTTTGTATTAATTAAAACATGTATTTATAATAACATATAAATTTTAATATATACTATAATCTTTATATCAATGAGATAACTGATTTATGTAGAATCTTTCATAGTATTAAATTGTTAGAAGATTTATATTGATGTGATCACATTATCATGTAATATTTGTTTATAATAGTTCAAGTTAATTTTCCAAAATTTTCTCATCGTGGAATACTTACTTATCACTATAGTAGGCAAGAAAGCAAGTTGTATTTTCCTTTTTAAATTATATATTAAGATTAATTTGGATTACAACATTATGAGTAAAATTCATTGTAATTTCCAATATTTTTTATTTAATTGAAAAAATATCAAGAAAACAACACAGAATATTAACCATAAATAAAAAATAATTTAAATACTTATACTATTTGTACCATAGGGAAATAACACTTTTCATTT
>LPNX010423484.1:20637-32613 GCA_001517045.1 Pseudotsuga menziesii
ATAAATGTAGATTATTTATATCATTGTTAAAATCTAGGTCTATGACTGTTGTTACAAAAAACTTAAGGATAAAGCTGATAAATAATTTTGAACCAAGTTCTTATGTTGTCAGAAGTTTGGTAGATGCATTTAGTAATATTCGAAAGAAATCTTGTTCAAAGGATCGCAATCTAGCTCGTCGTGTGTTGTCACAATCAATCGTGAACAAAAGCACCAGGGCCCTTCGCCTTCTTAATCCTACATCCAAACTTGTAGGATTGGATATCAAAGCACTCCATAGGTATTGTTCTAGAAGAGAACAACTTGACTCTAGTGAAACAGATGTCTGGTCCTTCGTTGGCAGGTTGCCACGCTTCGATATGAAGCTCATTGATGCGGTAAAGGGACTGATGTAAGAGTTTTGGCGTGACAATAGTAGAACTTCATCCAACCAAAAAGATGTACTAAAATTGAGAATGGGTCAAGGGACCGTGAGCCCCACATTAAAAATTTTCTTGGCATGACACAAACAGAATTATATGAGAGGTTTAGGCATGAACATAATGAACTTAACTTGGGCCAAAGATCCTTCGAGAAATGCAAACCATGGTATGTTAAAATAAACAAAACTTGTAACACATGTTGTCGATGTCACATTGAGTACACTTATTATTATGATACATATATACATATATTGCGTGTTTTGCATAACACTCTTGTGTGGGAATGCTCAACTGCATTGCCACCGACATCATCTAGAGAGTTTATCCATAGCATCTTGTGTAGAAGGACAGAAGGTTGCACATTTTATCAAAGGCCTTGCGTAGATGGGACATGCCCAAGGTGTGGTGGAATGGCATTTTTGGACAAATGCATACATGTCACCGATGAGCATGAACTTGGGAGACATGAAGTTAACTTGTAGTCATTCAAATATGTCATGTATGATATTAGTGGAGGGAATGAAAGGAAAAAAATACAATTGGTCACCTCTCAGGTTAGCAACGAATTCCTGAATAGTATTTTTCCCTATTGATATCTATTGCTACTTCATATATGTAACAAAATATTGATCTGTACATATTTATTGTTGATCTACCAGGTACTGGTATGCAACTTCATTGAGGAATTATTTGAAAAGACACAACAGTATGTAAATCATGTACATGTGGCTCGATGGAAAGACGAGCAGTTTAGAGCATGCAGGGATACATTTCCTATTGGAACTATATTATCAGTGGTTAATTTTGTAGAAAACTACACTCTTCAACCAAAAAACGAGATTCAGAGTCAATATTATCACTCAGATCAGGTCAGCATAATGGTCCATATCACCTGTAAACATGAGGCAGATAGTACTGAAGAGAACATGGTTATATTGAATTAGTATCACTTTTACATAAGTGATGACAAGTTTCATGACTTGGCTTTTGTACAACATAGCTTTGAATTGTTCTACAAACACTTGGAGGATAACAATATACAAATGGAACAACATTCGATTTGGTCTGATGGTTGTGCGGGGAAATTCAAAAATTCCCGTCTTCCAATGGATGTGTATTCTCCACAAGAGGTACAAGGTGCCACATATTTGGAACTATTTTGAGACCGGACACGGAAAAGGGGAACATGATGGAGCAGGTGCATGCATCAAGACTACATTACGTAGGAAAGAGATGAAATTCATAACTATTTAGTTCATCCGAGATGCAAAAACCATTGTTGCATGGTGTTCTTCAGTGATGGGGCAGGGAGCTAAAAGGAAAGATGACCAATCATCTCAAAAAGCACATGTACATAGATATTTTTGGGAGGTGGTCGATGTAGATCGATCACACCTATATGAATGCAAGGCCGTCCAAGGAACTCATGCATTCCATTCCGTTAGGATGTCATACAATGTTATAGTTGAAATGTGGACAAGAAAACTCTCTTGTTTTTGTGATACATGTAGTAGTGGTGAATGGGACAACTGTGAATCCACAGATTTGGTTGACAGCTGGGATCGTGTATCACTCCCCATTGGACGACAAATAACTTCAGAATTATCCCAGTTGGAGGAAGGCCAGTCGAGTATTTCACATGATTATGACCACATTTCAGATCTCATACAACCAAGTTCGACGATTATGTGGATCACTTTGAAATGTTTGATGACTAGTTGTGTTTAGTTAGCTAACTCCTAGGTATGCACTTTATTTTATGCAGGGCACATATATGCAGTGGTTGCCCCGAGAGACAATGAATGGCACACTGACTACTGGCTGGCACATTGCTTGGATGTGAAGAAAACTCTCATTGTATCAATAAGCGACTCCGAGGGAAATGATTTTCCAATTGGGTCAATGGTTATCAAAGGGGAATATTTGACACAGGTTTTCCACTCACGAAAGAAAAAAGTTTATGTATTTGAATATTATAGACCAGGTCAAATTGTATACCATTATACAAACTTAGTTATTGGCACAAACCTCCAGCTGCAAACAATGCCAAACAAGAACTCATCAAAGTCACGATACTTGTTTCCTTACTCCGAGCACGAGAGGCTAAAGGATACCGTTTCTATTAGAGGTGATCCCGACGGTCTAGTCGAATGACCACAGGTAGGTAGTTAGGTATGTGGTAGTCATATATTTTGGTTTCATGGTCTCATTGATTATTTGTAGTTTGATACACTGAGCGCTTGATATATTGATAAATTCAATATACTTCTACAATGGATTTGTTGTATTATATTGATACTTACATGACTCATGCCTTATAGCCCAAGACCATTATCTACCACTATATCTGGGATATGTCTATTGCATTTTCCTTGAATCTCAAAGTTGATCCTATAAGGACAACTGGTGCAGTACCACCCCTGTGAGAGGCATCAATCTCCTGCAAGAGAAAATATTGCAAATATTACGAATATTTTAATATGTTACATATAGTATGGAAAAATTAAAAATTGAACAATAACAGAGTTTTAAAACAATGTCCTTACCTAACCACCAGTCATCGTAGTGGTACCACGTCTTGGTCTAGGACCATAACAGGGTCCCCCACACAATGTGCAGACGTGTGGCTCGCTTTGACGCACATGGGATGTCAGTCTATCCCCACCAATAGATGTCCCTCCACCACCAGAGGAAGAGGGCGCTCTCTGGTCAATAGTGGTCGTGTGTCGAGAGACCATCTCAACTAGAGTAAAAAATGCCTCCTGTGTCCAGGAAACCATCTCATGTGCAGGAGGGATGTCTGCCCTTGGTAGCTCAGCATGGGGTGCAGGTATTTGTGGATTGACATCTCTATGCCTAGCATGGGGTCAGTGTTGGGGCATCCCCCTACCAACTCCCTGGAAGCTCGACATGTCAAAATAGTTGGCATGTTTCCCCATCACAAACTCTGCATACAATTTTCGGAGGAAGTACATCGATACTTCCCGATCGTTATGAGGGGGAATGTCAAAAACCATGTACCACCTATCCATCCAATTGTCTCTGATGGGTGGAAAGGTGCACCACTCAATAGAATATGCGGCCTGTTGATCTTCGGAATGTCATCCGTCCCAGACAGTCTAAACAGTGAATAGATGTGTTGTTTTGTTATTTTGAGCTTTTTTACCTCGTTGTAACTTAACCCATCAGCATATTGTTATCTTTTCCTCTCCCTGTAAGATGCGATGCTATACAAAGCATCATTCGATCTTGTGATCGTATCAACAATAGACAACAAAGAATCTGACAAGGAGCGACGAAGCTCATCTCCACCTCTCCAAGCATAACCAATCTCTCTCAAATGGGAAATAAACCTCAGTATCTCCGCATTGTTATCCATAGTAGCCACTGCAATCATAAATACAAATAAAATATCATTAGAAATATGAACACATGATATAATGACATATCTAAGCATTGAAAACTGTATAACTAATGTACGACAAATAACAACATATAAACTAAATCTATCATGTAAATTTAAAAATTGATCTCGAATTTTACAATAAAGAATTAACATTTAACATTTTTTCATTTCATATTTATGTCCTAAATTCAAGTATTAATTCCAATTTTTAAGTATGCATGTGTACATAAAGTGTATTAAGTGCATATGTTGATTGCGAAGCTCCTCTAACTTATTTTAATGCTTGGATTATGAAGTTTTGTCGAAATTATGAGGTGCTGACTATTGCCTTTGTAGGACTAGCTCCTAGATTGTGGTTAGAGGCAACAACTAGACCCTAGAACAGGCGGCATAATGTTCTCTTGACGAATAAAATTCCAATATAGGCAACGATTTTGTTAGATATGTAATTATTTGTTGTAGTGTGATGTTTTTTGGACTCCAAAGTCTACTTAGCAGATCTTTATGGATTTTATGGTTGCAAGGGTTCCACTGGATTATATCATGTATGATAGTATGTGATTGGCATGTTTAATCAAATACATCAACCTACCTATGTATCTTCACATTCATAGAGTCTATTGTTGAACTTTTTTGTCTTGACCTTAACCAAAAAGTACCCTTCGTTCAAGACGAAATATTTGTTAAAAGCATGGGAAGATTCTATACCTTATTTCAACAATTGGATTGGGAAGTTTCATCAAAACTATAAGGTGTTCATTGATGTTCTTGGAAGAGCAACTTCGACAAGTTTCATCAAAATTATAAGGTGGTTATTGATGTTCTTGGAAGAGCAACTTCGATATTTCGGATAGAGGCAAGGGATTTACCATGTTTGTTTATGTATTTTAGGGGAATATATGAATTCTACTTGATTTTTTTTTTAGTTGTATGCAAGCTTGCAACATAATTGACAAACTTTACATATTTGTTAATTTTGGTTTGGATTCACAATAGTGAATTTCATTTGTTTTTTATGAGTTAATTGGGGTTTTGGTTTACATTGGGCATGTAAATTACTTATGCAAACTTGCAATGTGCTTGACAATCTTTGCATATTTGTGGATTTTTGTATGGATTCACAAGGATCCTTGTGAATATGCATATGGATTCACAAGGATCCTTGTGAATATGCATATGGAAATAGTGGAATTCATTTTTTTTTGAGTTAATTGGGGTTTTGGTTTCCATTGGGCATGGGAATTTTGGGTAAATAATCAAAATTATTTAATTTTTATGATTAAATTGGGGAATTGGTTTCAATTGGCCAATTATATTGGGGTTCTTGTTTCCATTGGCCAATTCCATTTGGGTTTTTGTTTCCATTGGCCATAATTTAATTTATTTTGGTTTAATTTTTCAATTTAGGGCAAATAAATTGATGAACAAAGAGAAAAAAACATGAAAAGAAATGAGGAAAATACCTCACAAATAGGAGGGTTATCCAAAGGTGGAGATGGATGGATTTGGCACACCCAAAAATGCATTCGCCCAGTCGAGATTTGATCCAAAGTTGTCCAATAGCCATGCGATGAGGCGAAAAAGATGCACTCGGCCTATTTTAAAAAAAATAGCCTTTCCAAATCGCGCCTCCGTTTTAGTGAAAAAAATCGCGTGCGCGATTTTGTTCACTAAAATGGAGGCTCGATTCTATTAAATAAAATGGAGGCGCGATTTGTTTTACTATCCTAATTGGCATGCCAGTTGGCAGCCTTGGAACTAGGCTTGGCAAGTTCGGGATTTCTTGGGATGATTTCTTTTTTCTGGATCAAGAGTGATTGATTTGACTCCACCATTGCATCTAAAATGTCCCTCAACTTCTTGCACACACCCAATAGACTCTATGAACGTGAAGATACATAGGTAGGTTGAGGTATTTGATTAAACATGCCAATCACATACTATCATACATGATATAATCGAATGGAACCCTTGCAACCATAAAATCCATAAAGATATGCTAAATAGACTTTGGAGTCCAAAAAGCATCACACTACAACAAATAATTAGATATTTAACAAAATCGTTTCCTATAGTGGGATTTTATTCATCAACAACACATTATGCTGCCTATTCTAGCGTCTAGTTGTTGCCTCTACCCGCAATCTGGGAGCTGGTACTGCAAAGGCAATAGTCAACACCTAACAATTTCGACGAAACTTCATAATCCAAGCCTTAAAATAAGCTAGAGGAGCTTCATAATCAACATATGCACTGAATACACTTTATGTACACATGCATACTTAAAAATTGGAATTAATACTTGAATTTAGGACATAAATATGAAATGAAAAAATGTTTAATGTTTATTCTTTACTGTAAAATTCAAGATCAATTTTTAAATTTACATGATAGATTTAGTTTATATGTTGTTATTTGTCATACATTAGTTATACAGTTTTCAGTGCTTATATATGTCATTATATCATGTGTTTATATTTATAATGATATTTTATTTGTATTTATGAGTGCATTGGCTACTATGCATAACAATGCGGAGATACTGAGGTTTATTTCCCATTTGAGAGAGATTGGTTCTGCTTGGAGGGGTGGAGATGAGCTCCGTCGCTCCTTGTCAGATTCTTTGTTGCCTATTGTTGATACGATCTCAAGATCGAATGATGCTTTGTATAGCATCGCATCTTACACGAAGAGGAAAAGACAACAATATGTTGATGGGTTAAGTTACAATGAGGTAAAAAAGCTCAAAATAACAAAACAACACATTTATTCATTATTTAGATTTCCCGGGACGGATGACATTCCAGAGATCAACATGCCACATATTTCTATTGAGTGGTGCACCTTTCCACCCATCAGAGACAATTGGATGGATAGGTGGTACATGGTTTTTGACATTCCCCCTCATAACAATAGGGAAGTACCGATGTACTTCCTCCGAAAATTGTATGCAGAGTTTGTGATGGGAAACATGTCAACTATTTTGACATGTTGGGATTCCAGGGAGTTGGTAGGGGGATACCCCAACACCGACCCAATGCTAGGAATGGAGATTCCAATCCATAGATACCTGCACCATGTGCCCAGCTACCGAGGGCAGACATCCCTCCTACACATGACATGGTTTCCCAAACATAGGAGGCATTTTTTACTCTAGCTGAGATGGTCTCTTGACACACGACCACTATTGACCAGAGAGCGCCCTCTTCCTCTGCTGGTGTACAACCACCAGCTTCTGGTGGTGGAGGGACATCTATTGGTGGGGATAGACTGACATCCCATGTGCCTTAGAGTGAGCCACATGTTTGCACATCGTGTGGGGGACCCTGTTATGGTCCTGGACCAAGACATGGTACCACTACGATGATTGGTGGTCAGGTAAGGACATTGTTTTAAAACTCTGTTATTGTTCAATTTTTAATTTTTCCATACTATATGTAACATATTAAAATATTCGTAAGATATGCAATATTTACTCTTATAGGAGATTGATTCCTCTCACGGGGGTGGTACTACACCCGGTGTGGTTGTACCCGAGGTCCAAACAACCACCATTGAGGTAATATTTAAACACTTGTCATTTTGTTATTACATATAATTTTGTTAATGCATGTGTTATTCTTGATTAATTTATTAAATTGTCTAATATTTACAATTTTTGAAGTTGCAGGAACCTCACTTAGAACGTGATGCTGGAGACGTTGATATCAACGACATGGTCTAAGGTGGAATTTACGATTATTTGAAGAATGTAAGTACATGGGTTATGATTGAATCTTGTTCAAATTATTTAAATTTCTTATTGTACACTCCTTTATAGATCACTAATATTTATAATTTTTAAACTTGCAGATTCTATTAGCATCTTAAGAGGGGTAAGAAATTGATGGAAGCGATCACTCCCATGGGGGAGATATGTCCCAGGTAGGGGTAAGTATATTAAAACATGTTAGTTTTTTAGTACATATTATTCCATCCATTCAAATCCATGTCTAACTATGGCAACCCTTTATCCCACATATCCCTGCACCGCCTCTTTGGTTTGGATCTCCCCATAGTCCAAACATAGATAAGGGGGTTGTTTACACCAGACGAACCTCTTACTTGAATAGAGCGGGTGTGCATGAGGATCAACCTACTAATCCCACAGTAATGTACACACTTCCAATGGTAGTTGTTGGTTAGCTATGAATTCACTTCACAAGTGGTTTTTCTTAATGTTATTTTTGCATGTTTACAGCATCAGGATGTAGAGTCATCCATTCCAGACCTTAGTGGGATTGTTGATGCTGCAGTCAATGCTGCATCTTAGGGATAAGTCACACTGAGGTACATCTACTTGAATATTTGTAATTGTAGATTTCATTTGTATTGTTTATGGACATGCATGATGCCTAACTATTTAATCATTTGGTGAGTGTAGCCACACCCTGGTCCATTAGTGCACGCAGCTGAGGTTGATGTTCAACCTACGGCTCCTCTTACTACTGAAGAGTCCCAGCGTAATAACCTAGAAATGGTTTTTTCGGTGAGATGTTCATTTTTTACATAATTGATTAGTACTTTCTCATTCATGTACATGTTGATAATTCTTGAGATAATTGACATATTTTTTTTTATTCGCAAAGAAGCATTGCATAGAAGCTCTCTACAAGGAGGACGACACCAGAGGCACCTATACCCTTGACACCAGAGGCACCTATACCCTTGACGGATGCAGTGAGTCTTTGTTTTATTTACAATTGAGTCATATTTTAAATTTTCAAACTTTGTTATTACTGGATAGTACTAGTTCAGTTACCTGATCAAGAAATATTGTCATTGATTTGCAGTTGCCAGAGATGCACAGTGGTCGTAGACAGAGCCGAAAAGCATCAAGGTCCGGGAAAAACAAGAGAAAGTTATATTTTTGATGTGTTAGTCCAGGACAAATATGTATTTTTATGTACAATCCGAAGTTATAGTATAGGGGCGCAGTCCAAGACAGATGTACTTTTGTTTGCACATGTACATCAAATATGTTTTTGATATGTGTACATTGACAGGCCATAGATAGGCCTTCTATTTTGGTATTATAACTTTCATGATATAAAAAATATTTCATATCAAGGCTCTTGAGATCTTCATGGTTCAGTATTTTAAGTGTGATTATACACGCGTGGCCAAGAATGTTTCTATGTGTAATGTTTCCAATTTTTTATAGATTTTACGATTGCATGGAGATATCCGTTATAAATTTGAGAACAATGCACAATTAAAATATTACATAATGACAAAAACGTACATTTTAATTGTTTTTTACCACGATCCAATTGCATATACAATGTTATATTAACAATGTCAAATTGTATTTAGAAAGATGGAACATACATAATACACATAAGCACCCAGCACAACTAAGCAACTGATCCAACTTGGTGGAATACAAAAGCACCTTACCCACATAACAACCTAACCAACTTTTAAAGGATGCATGAAGTTGACACACCTAAGTGATGCACCTGTGTGGTCTACATAAATAAAATTAGTGTTTGGCATGATGTATTTCATCTAATGAATACATGGGATACAAATCAAACCTAAAAGTATCCGAGTATTATAAGGTTGATTCAAAATAACGGTTATGACTATATCCTGCACATTATGTATGTCCTGCACATTATTTTATCATTTTGTTAATGTACATGGAATTTGATGAATAGCTTGTTCGGGTACACAGGGTACTCCCAAAATACCGAACACCTTTAGATACCGTTTCACACAAACAGATCATATATCAACACACCGATGTTTGTCACGTGGTTAAAACCCTCAAGAGGGAAACAGTCCATGGCCCCAGCCAAATAGCTACTTGGAGAAATTTATTATGCAAAAGAAAGAAAGTTACATGAGCTTCTCATAATCGATCAACTAGCCAAGGACCCTCTATGCTCTTTAAATAGAGATCATAGACCAATTGGGTGTTAAGCCACGGATCAATGGTAGGTATGATCTAAGAGAAGTTGAATCGTCGGATCACTCTATGTCTAGAACATATCATGACCGTCGGATTAGAATATTTACAAATGCATACTAATGCATACTAAAGAAACACACTTTTACCTAACGGATATATTACAGAAGTTGATCTTAACTAACTCCCAAGTGTCTAAATATCCTAACATCCCCCCTTAAGAACAACTTGGGATAGGATTGAAGGATTTACAAAAGTGACACTATTAGGAGAAAGAAGGATGCATTAGAGCCTATCCCCCCTTAAGGACACATTCCTGAACTCCTAACATAGACCGAAGTTTAGAAAACTTCGCTTCTGTATGAGACTTGGTGAAGATGTCTGCAACTTGATCATTTGTAGGACAATAGAGCACTTCAATAACACGATCATGAACAATATTTTTGATGAAGTGCATGTGTATCTCAATGTGTTTGCTACGCTGATTTAGAACTAGATCTTTGGCAAGCTTGATGGCACTTTGATTGTTGCACCAAAGTGGAGTAGGTTGCTGCTGTTCGAATCCAAACTCTGAAAGGATCTGTTCGAATCCATAAAGCTTCCTGACTAGCATTAACTACGGCTCGATATTCTGCTTCTAGTGAAGAAAGAGCAAGAGCTTGTTGTTTCTTACAAGCCCAAGTGATAGGTCCAGATCCCAGACTAAAAACATAACCTGCAGTAGACTTTCGATCATCAGGATCACCGGCCCAATTAGAATCAGTGAAACCAACCAGCAAAGGTTTGCCCCCTGTACTGTAATGAATCCCAAACTGAATTGTACCTTGAATATATCGAAGTATTCTTTTTGCTTCTTTCCAGTGACTTTCATGAGGAGTTTGCATATAACGGGCAACACGACCAATGACAAAGGAAAGGTCAGGACGGGGATGAGTCAAGTATAAAAGACTACCAACAAGTTGACGATACAAGGTGGCATCTACTTCAAGGGAAGTACAAGTGGCAGAAAGTTTGACTCCAGACTGGAAGGGAGAAGGGGCTGGTTTACAATCTTCCATGTGGAAGCGACGAAGAAGGTCACAAGCATACTTAGACTAGGAAATAAATATTCCTTCTTTGGTTTGCAAGACTTGGAGACCAAGAAAATAATGCAAATGTCCTAAGTCTGACATTTCAAAATTTTTCTTAAGACTGGATTTCACATGGGTTATAAGGTTAGGGTCACTACCAATAAGGATAAGATCATCAACATAAAAAACAAGTATGATGAGATGGTTTCCTACTTTCTTGGTATAGACATTGGGGTTAGAATGGCATCTAGAAAAACCAATGTCAAGGAGAAAGCTATCGATTTTGGCATACCAAGCTCTAGGATCTTGCTTAAGGCCATATAAGGATTTCTTAAGGAGACAGACAAGGCTAGAGTTATTCGGAACATATCCAGGAGGTTGTTCCATGTAAATTTCCTCATGTAAATCACCATGTAAGAAGCCAGACTTGACATCCATTTGATGGACTACCCAGTTATGCAAGGATGCAAGGGAAAGAACAAGGCGGATGGAGTTCATTTTTGCTACAGGGGCAAAGGTTTCATTGTAGTCAATCCCTTCAACTTGGGAAAAAACTTTGGAAACTAACCTTGCCTTAAGTATTTCAACACTTCCATCTGATGCATACTTAGTTTTGTAAACCCATTTACATCTGATAAGATTTCTTCCTTTTGAAAGAGGAACAAGATCCCAAGTATCGTTCGCCATTAAGGAACGATATTCTTCATCCATAGCTGCATCCCAATCTGGATTTCCTGAAGCTTCTGCAAAAGTTTCTAGATCATGATTCTTGGAAACTTGAGCCAAAATAGAAGAGGCTCGCTGAAACTAAGAACGTGTTCGTCGTTGATCTCTAGGATCACCGGCAAGATCACCAGCTGCTTCACATGTTCAACGGACCCATAGAGGAAGTATTGGTGCTGGTGCAATTGGAGGAACATGAGCAGGTGGAGGTGGATTTTCATCCTCACTGTCATCATCAGAAACTGGAGTTGGAAACCTGTCAAGGAAGCTGGAAGAAGAAGAAGAAGAAGACACAATCGTCGAATCAGGCTCGCAGGCCAAAGATGGCACACCCGCCAAGTTAGGCTCGCAGGACAAGAGATTTTCATCAAATTTAACATCTCTTCTAATGATTATATCATG
>LPNX010423484.1:32813-40313 GCA_001517045.1 Pseudotsuga menziesii
GTGCTTTCCATTTTTCATCCGGAATGTGAGCCCATGCTTCACAACCAAACACACGGAAGTGACTTACATCTGGTTTAATTTTACTCCATGCTTCTTTCGGTGTTATACCCTGTAAAACTTTAGTGGGTGTGCGATTAACTATGTAATTTGCACAATTTATGGCCTCAGCCCAATATTGAAGACTTAGTCCCTTAGATTGGATCATACAATTAGCCATTTCTTTTAAAGTACGGTTCTTCCTTTCAGCTACACCATTTTGTTGTGGTGTATATGGAACAGTGTGCTGTCGTTGGATTCCTTGTTCAGTGCAAAAAGTAGTGAACTTGTTGTTAACATATTCTCCTCCATTGTGAGATCTTAACTTAATAATTTGACGACCAAATTGTTTTTCAACAAGAGCCTTGTAGGCTAAGAATATGTTAAATACTTTTCTCTTAAGTTTTAGGAAGTAAACCCAAGTGCATCTGGAGTAGTCATCAATGAAAGTTAAGAAATATTTGAAACCAGAAAAGGAAGCAGATGGAAGAGGGCCACACAAGTCACTATGCACAAGCTCCAAGGGAACCGAGGCGTGCCAAGAGGTACGTTTGTCAAAACTGTCCCGATGATGTTTTTCGAGTACACAACTAGAACAAACACCATCCTTGCAAGATACCAGCGGAAGACCAGTCACCATATTGTCTTTACATAGTTGTTGCAATGAGTGATAATTTAAGTGACCAAATCGCTCATGCCAAAGTTTGCTCAAGTTATCACTATGAGCAACAAAAACTAAAGGAAAAGGTGATGACCCAAAGTTGTTAAATTTGTACAACCTTGTAATATCATCAACAATTCCAGTAGCAAGGATATTTTGAGGATTTTTAAAATCCTTGATTACAACTTGGTGAGGTGTAAACGTCACAGTTTTACCTTCACCTAAATGAGTAATTTGATAGACTGATAACAAATTGTAGAAATTTTTTGGAACACATAGTACATCACTAAAATGACCATTTTCTACAGGAACTGTTCTAGATCCTACAACACTTAGAGATCTATCATCACCAACAAATATTTGTTTGGTGTTACATTCATGCATAGTAGAAAAGATGGCTTGATCCTTAGCCATATGATAAGATGCTTTAGAATCAAAGAGCCATTCATTTGAAGTAGAAGAAGAAGATGCAGTATAAGAGTAACCAGAAGCACAAAGTGCATGTCCATGAGAGGTAGATTCTGAAGATGAATCTAGGCTGATGTGGTGCTTCTTCATTACTGCTTCTAAGTCTGCCATCTTCTTAAAACACTTAGATTCATCATGATTATCTTTCCCACAAAAATTGCAATGACGCTCAGTATTCTTTCCTTTTTTCTTGGATCCTTTATCATTTTTTAAGGGAGAAGCTGACTGAGAGGGTTTGTGACCCTTGTTGTTTTGCTTATTATTGCGAAAATTCTGTTTATTGGGAGGCTTGGACTTTTCTTTCTGTTGGGACAATAAGGCTTTCCCAAATGCATTTGCATTGTTAATTATTACAAGATGAATGAGCTTATCTTGCTCTCTAATTAAGGAATCACAAAAGGATTCAAGACTAGGCTCTTGATAGCTGGCTGCAGTCAAGGATTCTTTCATGGAGTAGAATGTAGATACAAAAACAGAATATGCAGGTCCAAGTTCGAAAAGAATATGATAAATACATTGTTTGTCTTCTTTGTTAATCTTGCATTCTGCACATAATAGTCTAAGAGTTTTATACTTAGATAAATATTCTTGAATGCAAGAAAAATAATTTGGATTCAAGGAAAACAACTCATTCTCAAGTTGATGACCCCGAATTTCATTGTGTTTACCAAACACAGATTCCAACTTTTTCCAAGCTTTATTAGGTTCATCAATTCCAGATATGTGGAATCGCAAATCAGTAGAGATTGACATCCCAATCAATCCACGAGCTTCATCACATCTATTTGCCCATTTTATTTTCTTATCATCATCAGTGGGTTCTGTTTCTTTCCATGAGGTTATCCTGAAAAGTCCCCTACTTCGTAGAACATCCTCCATATGATATTTCCATGAGAAATAGTTAGAACTTGTAAGTATAATATCACAAGGGGCGGCCATACTATAAAATAATGGCTAAAAAAATAGAAACTAACTGTCTGGATGCAAAGAGCTCGAAAAAATATGCGGTTTTAAAAAAAAAGCACTTAAAAAGGATTTTGGATGATGAAGTTATGCTTTATCAAAGAAAATGTTGAAGATGTCCCCAATAGTGACGTGGCAGATATTAACTTGACCAACTAAAAAAAGAAGCCCCCTCTTCCCAAGATCAACCTTTGACAATCACTTTTTACAATAAAGTTGCTTTGAAGTGAATCACTTTTGTAGAATAAGTGATGTTCACTTTTACAATGATGTGACTTTTTAAATAGTGCGGCAATAAATTAAAAGACTTAAGTGACTCACTTTTATTTATTTTATTAATGTGAGATTGCACTTTTACAATAAAGTAACTTGAAAATAGAAATTGCATGCACTAAAAAGTAGCTTGAGAAGACTTGAACTCAAGACTTATCAAGGTGTAAAGCAACTTTGGACCAAGTGAGCTAAGTTTAAAAGGTACGTAAAACTATGGAAAGAGGAAGGGTTTTTTTTTTTTTTTTTTACTCTTCTCTCTCGTTTTCCGTGCTTGATTTCTTTTCCTGCAAATCACAAAAAAACGAAACACAAAAACAAAAAAAAAATTTCCACACAATGGGGTTAGATCTTGGTTAGCTTACCCGGAAAGTCTACGTTTTCAAGTTTTCTCATTGTTTCTGATTTTTCGTGATCACAAAAGGTGCACGACAAAGAGCATACGTAGCGAGAAGACAAGAAAAAAACTTTCCCTTGCTGTTTCTGATTCACCGCGATCGCGCAAGGTGCACGGAAAAGAGCATACGCAGTTAGGGAAAACAATAGTCCGAGACTAAAACAAAAAAGATATAATAATAAACTGATAAAATATGAGAGATTTAAAAAAAACAAATCCGTCACTGTAACATTATACCTTCAGATTTGCTGAAATGGGTGTTTCTGAACCAAACGGAAATGGTTTTCGGTGAAACGAAAACTATTTCCTAATGGAAATGGTGATCCGGACGCAATGGAACATCTCCCACAGTTCAAAAATGCATAGAAAATCCAAAACCAGAAACCCTTTCAAAGTTTCAGCAACACCGGTTCCAGATCTTGATCAAAACCGAAAGTGGCTCTTCATAAAAGCTCTGATACCATGTTCGGGTACATAGGGTACTCCCAAAAGATCGAACACCTTCAGATACCGCTTCACACAGATAGATCACAGATCAACACACCAATGTTTGTCATGTGGTTAAAACCCTCGAGAGGGAAACAATCCATGGCCCCAGCCAAATAGCTACTTGAAGCAATTTATTATGCAAAAGAAAGAAAGTTACATGAGCTTCTCATAATCGATCAACTAGCCAAGGACCCTCTATGCTCTTTAAATAGAGATAATAGACCAATCGGGTGTTAAGCCACGGATCAATGATAGGTATGATCTAAGAGAAGTTGGACCGTCCGATCACTCTATGTCCAGAACATATCGTGACTGTCAGATTAGAATATTTACAAATGCATAGTAATGCATACGAAAGAAACACACTTTTACCTAACAGATATATTACACAAGTTGATCTTAACTAGCTCCTAAGTGTCTAAATATCCTAACATAGCCTCGAGTAACAACTTTGAAAGAGATGAAAGTTATGTGTGATTTTATTATAGTTTAAATTGATTAGAGAAGTACTATTCTGAATCTTGTTTTATAAATTCATGTTTATGAAGTATTATTCAAAGCATTCGTCGCGTGAAGATATATATATTTTGTAATAATGGCGTAATAGGTTGGCCACTTGTTTCTAAACATAAACATGTTCCATTACATGGTTACTGACGTAATGGCATTGTATCCTCCTGCATTTCATCATGCAAATTCTCACATCTCTTGGATGAGGGGAAGATCTACAATCACCTTCAAGCTGACCTCTATGTGCAAAAATTTCACATTCACTTACTGAGCAAAACCCTAGTTTCCAAAATTGACAAAAAAAAATTGATCCCTTGTCCGTGGACCTAAAGTAGAGGGCCACTCTAGCACTATCTTGATGTACTGAATCCAACGGAGCCGACGGTTCATCGATCCAAGCAACGGTCATCAATCTATGGAACATTGAATCCCACCTCCTATAAGCTTTTAGGGACACTTGTTGAATTCCTAACCAAGGTATAGAATGGAAACTGTGCATCAAAAAGGGATTTCGGTGGGTCGTGCAAGCGTGTTTAGGCAGGTTCCATGTGGGAACGCTAGCCACAAGTTCACGGTCAAGGAATTTACAAAGCCGACCCCTATGTGCAAAAATTGGACATTCACTTATTAAGCAAAACCCTAGTTTCCAAAATTGACCAAAAAAATGATCCCTTGACCATGGACCTAGATTAGAGGGCCACCCTAGCACTATCCTAATGTCCTGATTCCAACGGAGCTAACAGTTTGTCGATCTGAGCAACGGTCATGATTCTATGGCACGTTGAATCCCACCTCCTACAGGCTTTTAGGGACACCTGTTGAATCCCTACCCGGGGCATAGAATGAAAACCGTGCATAAAAAAGGGCTTTCGGTGGGTCTTGCAAGTGTGTTTAGGCATGTGTTATGTGGGAATGGTAGCCACACCTTCACGGTTGAGGAATATGTGAATTTGAACCCCATGTGCAAAAATTTCACATTCACTTAGTGAGCAAAACCCTAGTTTCCAAAATTGACCAAACAAATGGTCTCTTATCCATGGAACCAGATTAGAGGGCCACTTTAGCACTATCCCGATGTCCTGAATCCAATGGAGCCAACGGTTCGTTGATCCAAGAAATGGTCATGATTATATGGCACGTTGAATCCCACCTCCTACAGGATTTTAGGGACACCTGTTGAACCCCTACCTAGGGCATAGAATGGAAAACATGCATCAAAATGAGCTTTCGGTGGGTCGTGTAAGCTTTTTTAGTCATGTGTTATGTGGTAACGCTAGCCACACCTTCACGGTCGAGCAATATGCGAATTTGACCCCCATGTGCAAAAAATTCACATTCACTTACTGAGCAAAACCTTAGTTTCCAAAATTGACCAAAAAAATGGTCTCTTATCCATGGAACCAGATTAGAGGGCCTCCCAAGTAGTATCCCGATGTCCTGAATCTAACGGAGTCGATGGTTTATCGATCTGAGCAACGGTCATGATTCTATGACATGTTGAATCCCACCTCCTACAGGCTTTCAAGGATACCTGTTGAATCCCTATCCGGGGCATAGAATGAAAACCGTGCATCAAAAAGGGATTTCGGTGGGTCGTGAAAGATTTTTTAGGTATGTGTTATGTGGGAATGTTAGCCACACCTTCAAGGTCAAGCAATATGTGACTTTGACCCCATGTGAAAATATTTCACATTCACTTACTAAGCAAAACCCTAGTTTCCAAAATTGACCAAAAAAATGGTCTCTTCTCCATGGAACTAGATTAGAGGGAATCCCTAGCACTATACCAATGTCCTGAATCCAACAGAGCCAACGGTTTTTTGATCCGAGAAATGGTCATGATTCTATGGCACATTGAATCCCAACTCCTATAGGCTTTCAGGGACACCTGTTGAATCCCTACCTGGGGCATAGAATGGAAACCGTGCATCAGAAAGGGATTTTGATGTGTCATGCAAGTGTGTTTAGGCATGTGTTATGTGGGAACGCTAGCCACACCTTCACGGTTGAGCAATATGTGAATTTGACCCCCATGTGCAAAAATTTCACATTCATTTACTGAGCAAAACCCTAGTTTCCAAAATTAACCAAAAAAAGGGTCTCTTATCCATGGAACTAGATTAGAGGGCCTCCCTAGCTCTATCCCGATGTCCTGAATCCAATAGAGCTGATGGTTGACCATCATTCTATAGCATGTTGAATTCCACCTCCTACAAGCTTTCAGGGACACCTGTTGAATCCCTACCCGGGAGAAACAAATTATCGGAGTGAAGGAGATAATTATCGGATTCAAGGAGATGTCCTTATAGGATCAAATTCGAGATTCAAGGAAAATGCAATAGACATATCCCCGATAGAGTGGTAGATAATGGTATTGGGCTATAAGGCATGAGTCATGTAAGTATCAATATAATACAACAAATCCATTGTATAAGTCTATTGAATTTATCAATATATCAAGTGCTCAATGTATCAAACTGTAAATAATCAATGAGACCATGAAACCAAAATATGTTACTACCACATACCTGACTACCTATGTGTGGTCATTCGACTAGACCATTTAATGTGGGGCTCATGATCCCTTGAACCCATTCTCAATTTTAGTACATCTTTTTGGTTGGATGAAGGTCTATTATTGTCATGCCAAAACTCTTGCACCAGTCCCTTTACTGCATCGATGAGCTTCATATCGGAGCGTGGCAACTTGCCAACGAAGGACCAGACATTTGTTTCAGCAGAGTCAAGTTGTTCTCTTCTAGAACAATACCTATGGAGTGATTTGATATCCAATCCTACAATTTTGGATGTAGGCTTAAGAAGGTGAAGGGCCCTGGTGCTTTTGTTCACGATTGGTTGTGACAACACATGGCGAGCTGCATTGCGATCCTTTGAACAAGATTTCTTTCCAATATTACTAAATGCATCTACCAAACTTCTGACAACATAAGAAATTGGTTCAGAACTATTTATCATCTTTATCCTTAAGTTTTTCCTAACAACAGTCATAGACCTAGATTTTAACAACGATATAAATAATCTATATTTATCTCCATCACATTTAGAATCAAAATAGTTGACAAGTATTTGTTGAGATTGATATGCAATACTGCGTTTAGACATCGTACCTTCAAGCGAACGAATGAGACTTTCATCGATTTGTATACGTTTTGGAGTTGTTTGGTGTGAAGTTGCTAATGGAGGTAGGGAGGTTGGAATTGCACCCTGTACCATATCACCTGGTTAGTTTGGCGTTTGAACATGAGCTTCATGTCCTTTCGTGTCTTCCTGACGGTTGGATGGTGGCAATTGGAAATCCTCTTGAGTGGTCTAAACAACATTGTCTTCTTCGAGCATACCTTCGGCATTCAATGTCTCTCTAACTTTGTCACTTGTATACCCACATTCAATTAAATCTACAAAGGTTTCAGGTGGCCTTGATGTGCACCTACGTTTTACTCCTTGATCAGTGCCATGCAGTGCTCGTTCTTCTACTGATATGGTGACCAAAGAACCCTCGAGTGAATGCTTTTGTCTTTCTTGATGTGGATTGGTAGGAAGAACGATGGCATCCTCAACAACCGGAATTGGTTGAGTGTCCATAGAGCATCTTCGATTGGTCATGTCATTTCTTCTCTTCTCTCTAATTTATTCAAGGATTTCATTGGGTATCCGCTTCCTTGCTGATTTTCTTGCTCGATTGCGT
>LPNX010423484.1:45313-57950 GCA_001517045.1 Pseudotsuga menziesii
CTAACCGAGCACCTCCATTCAAAGAATGGCAACAACCCTTATATCTGATCATATAGGAACCAATCCTATAGTCATATTAGAATGGCTCAGCACTCATATCTGACATGGAAGGAACCAATCCTCTCACCATGACAGAATGGCTCAGCCCTTACATATGACCATGGAAGGAACCAATCCTTTCACCATGTCAAAATGTCTCCCGGACTCATCACTTACCCTTGGAAGGAACCTCGATTTGGAGAACACCAAGCTTCTCCCTGAAGTACTCAAACTTCACTCTAGCTAATGGATTTTTCAACACATCATCTATCTGTTCATCCGTCGTAACATACTGGAGCTTCACTGCTCCTCTCTACACCATATCCCTGATATAGTGATATTTGATCTCGATATGCTTCGACTTGTCATGGAACACCGGGTTCTCCGACAACTTCACACAACTATGGTTGTTGCAATATATACAAGTAGCATCCAACTGGAGATCAAATAAATCAGGCAGTAGCTTTCTTAGCCATACTTCCTCACAACTAGCTGAACAAGCTGTGGCATACTCTGCTTTAGCTGTACTCAGTGCCACATAGGATTGCTTCCTACTAAACTAAGAGATCACACCTGATCCCATACTGAAGCAACACCTTGAAGTGCTCTTCCTATCAATGGCACTGCCTACCTAATCTGAATCAACATAACCCTCCAGGTTAATCTTTTGACTTGCGTCATACTTGAGCCCATAATCAACTGTACCCCTCAGGTACCTCAAAATATGCTTTGTAGCAATCAAGTGAACATGTCTCGGATCTGTTAGGAACTGGCTCAAGGTGTTCACATCAAAGAAAATATCTGGTCTCGTGTTCATCAGGTACATGAAGGACCCAATTATCTGATGATACGTCGTAGAATCAACTTCTTCTAATGAAGCATCACTCAATAGCTTCAGGTTCGATGCCATAGGTGTGGTCATGGCCTTGTAGTCCATCATCCCGAATCTCTTCAGGATCTCTACTGTATATTTCCCTTGTCCTAGGGAAATTCCATCTGCATTTTGCCACACCTCCATGTCTAGAAAATAATGCATCATACCCAAGTCCTTCATTTCAAACTCGGAAACAAGCTTCCTCTTGTGAAGTATGACTGTATGGTCTCTGCATTCTGGATATTCACATTCTTCAACTGGTTTCTTAAAGTCATTTTCCCATTTATGTTATTTCCTTCAAACAGTTTGGTTAGGGCATCAAACATAGCTTTAGGTGTCTTTAGGGAGGACACCTGTGGTATGAGGTGATCCTTGATTGAATCAGCAATAATCCTCTTTGCCATAACCAACTTCTTCTTGTGTAAGGCCTTAGACTCATCTCCCTCTATAACTGGAACCTCCGCATTGATGTAGGAGTCTAACTCATTTTCTTCCAAGACCAGGGAGATCCTATACTTCCAGGCTCGGAAGTTATCAGCTCCCTCAAGATTTTCATCAAGCTTGGTATGACAAGGCATCTTAATTGAGAACCTCAAATGGAAATACAAAAGATTTAGATCTTACTAGGTCAAGATGTCGGATCTGGATTTGGAGCTGAAATTCTGCAGTGCTGGTTCAGGAGAAAATTAGTGTTTGGATTTTCTGGAGTTCTGTCCAACCAAATGCTTTGATCTTGATCTCTAAACTTCTATTTTGAGGAGGAGATCAATCTAGGCCTGGGCTCACTAAAAAAATCCACTTCTGTGGAAAGCCCTGATTTCCGGCAGTAGTGTTGGGTCCAAAACTGAAAAAGCTCAGAATTGGATTATGCTTCGATAGAAAGATGCGCCCTAGGGAGGAGAGTTAGTCCAACCTTCTTTTGCTGAAAATATGTGGAGAGAGATCCACAAAGTAGGAAGCCCTAGTTCCCACAGCTGCACAGTGTCTTCTTCTTAGGTTAGCTCTGATACCATGTTAGATTTTTAACATTAATCTAACATTATATTAGGATCTTTAATTGAGAGAATAAAAAGCACATCAATCAAACACAAGAGACAATGAACATAGTGTTTTTCCTCGGGGAAACCATAAATGGAGAAAACCTTGCAGCTTCCTTAGAGATAGAATCAACACCAAAAGTAAGACCCCAAAAAAATAAGATGATCTCTCGATAGCAGTAGCCTCTTTCTTCCTAGCCCTAGTGTCTTCTTCTTCGTCAGCTATGCGCTACAACCGAGTGTGAGTGAGTGTGTGATAAATAGAGAGGCTCACTCTCTATTTATACTAATTCCCGACTTGACAATAGCCTACTAG
Source organism: Pseudotsuga menziesii (assembly GCA_001517045.1). Taxonomy (NCBI): domain Eukaryota; kingdom Viridiplantae; phylum Streptophyta; class Pinopsida; order Pinales; family Pinaceae; genus Pseudotsuga; species Pseudotsuga menziesii. The sequence continues at coordinate 47,580 of LPNX010423484.1, forward strand.
GGCTGACTTCTCTAGGAGAGTCTAATAACCCTAGTGCCCTGAAACTGCGGGGACTTTAACCCTTGACCAATAGGAGGGTTACCCACAATGACTTGACATGACTTATTTACATTATAGAAACTCCCGATCGGAACATCGAGGCATGAAATGACTCAATTACATTACAAACACATCCCAGAATAAACATCGGGTTACAATACATAAGAAATATAAGTGAATACATTCCGAAGTTACAATTACATCAACAGAAGATGATGATGATGATGATGATGATGAAGATGATGATGAAGATGGAGATGTTTATGATGATGATGATGAGGAGGATGAGGATGGTGATGATGGTGATGATGATGGCGATGATGATGATGATGATGATGACGATGATGATGTTGTTGTTGTTGATGATGATGATGATGATGATGATGATGGTGATGATGATGTTGATGATGTTGATGTTGATGATGATGATGATGCTGATGAAGATGATGATGATGATGATGAAGATGAAGATGATGATGATGATGATGATGAAGATGAAGATGATGAATATGATCATGATGATCATGGCGATGTTGATGATGATGATCGATGATCAATGATGATGGTGATGATGGTGATGATGGTGATGATGATGATGATGATGATGATGATGATGAGGATGAAGAAAGTTTATGATGATGATGATGATGAGGATGAGGATGGTGACGATGGTGATGATGATGGTGATGATGATGATGAGGCTGATTACAATGATGATGATGAAGGTGATGATGATGAAGGTGATGATGATGATGATGATGATGTTGATGTTGATGATGATGATGATGATGATGATGATGATGATGAAGGTGATGATGATGAAGGTGATGATGATGATGATGATGATGTTGATGTTGATGATGATGATGATGATGATGATGATGATGGAGGATGAGGATGGTGATGATGATGGTGATGAAGATGGAGGATGAGGATGGTGATGATGATGGTGATGATGATGGAGGATGAGGATGGTGATGATGATGGTGATGATGATGGAGGATGAGGATGGTGATGATGATGGTGATGATGATGGTGATGATGTTGATGTTCATGATGATGATGATGATGATGATGATGATGATGAAGATGAAGATTTTTATGATGATGATGATGATGAGGATGAGGATGGTGATGAAAGTGATGATGATGGAGATGATGATGATGATGATGATGATGATGACGACGATGATGATGATGATGATGATGATGATGATGACGATGATGGTGATGATGATGTTGATGTTGATGATGATGATGATGATGATGATGATGATCATGAAGATGAAGATTATGATGATGATCATGAAAATGAAGATGAAGATGTTTATGATGATGATGATGATGAGGATGAGGATGATGACAATGGTGATGATGATGGCGATGATGATGATGACGATGATGATGACGACAATGAAGATTATGATTATGAATATGGCGATGAGGATGATGTCTACGATGATGAAGATGATGTTGAGGATGGTGATGATGAAGATGATGATGATGATGATGACAACAATGATGATGATGATGACAACGGTGATCGATGATGATGATGGTGATGATGATGATGATGATGATGAATGATGATGATGATGATGGTGATTATGATGGTGATGATGATGACGATGATGATGATGATGATGATGATGACGACGATGATGTTGATGTTGATAATGATGATGATGATGATGATGATGCCAATGATGTTGATGTAGGGGGGAGAGAGGTAGGAGGAGGAGGGGAGTTGGAGAGAGGGAGAGGAGGATTGGGGGTTAGTAAGAATTGGGGCCCAGATGAGGAGGAATTTTAGTCGTAGGGGGTGACCCGTGGATGTGTGATGTGGGTGTTTGTGTGTGTGAGAGAGAGAGGGTTGGGGAATATATAGGGGGTGGGGGCTAAGTGTACTAGTTGGATGAGTTGGGGAGCAAGAAAGAGTGGAGAGAGAGGTTTTAGGTGTTAGGAGTGAGAGAGAGGAAGAGAGAGAGAGAGGGGGGAGGGAGGTTTAGGGCGATGGGGTGTTAGGAAGAGAGAGGAGAGGGGGTTAGTATGAGTTAGGGGGAAGAGGGGAGTCAGGGGTGGGACATAAAATAATAAAAGTATTGGTATAATTGACAAAAAAATCACTCATTATAGTATTTAAAAATGCACTCCTGTATTTCTTAACTAAAACGCGCCCCCATTTTTATTAGCTAAAACGTGCTCGCATTTTTCTTATATAAAAAGTGCTTCCATTTTTCTTTACTAAGTCCCGCTCGCGTTTTGTTTAAATTCAAAAATCTATTCCCTCCAAATGATAAGGCCAAGCCTCCACCCATGCTTTCATGGAATCATTATGCCTATGTGTTTGCTTCGTACTTTGCTTCGGATTCAACATGCCTATGCCTTGGAGTATGATAAACCATGGCTAATTCTAAATTATATCCAAATTTTCAATATGCTCATGTTTAGCGGTTCGTCTGATTATGCTGCACACCTCCATTTTTTATGATATTTTAGAAAAGATATGGTTTTTTTTGCAGATTCAAAATATGTAAATTTTAACAAGAATACATAATTTTTTCTATTTTATTATTATTTATCTTCTGTCATCACTCCTCAAATTAAAAAACACACTGTTAGTGTTTCGTCCATATCTCTTTCGTTTCTCAACCATTTAAAAAAAAATTGTATGGTGCACTAAATAACACCAACCTCTACATGCTATAAAAAAACCCATTTCCAAATAATTGCATTAAGACATTCAAACGCTGCACCCACAATTGACGTACCATTTTCGAGGTTTGATCTCTTAGATAAATAAATAAAAAATTAAAAAAATTATTTTTGTTATTGGAAAAATAGTCGTGCACTAGTACTATATGTTCTCTATATCTATACCGATTTTCATAAGTTTATTCCATAATTTAGATACTTAGACTCTAAACCCACAAAAACATATACCTTATAATTTGGCCCAAAAATAAAAAGTGCCCGTTAAAAAATATCTAACTTTAGATAGTTAAAATAATTTTCAATAGAAAAAAATTATATGTTTGGAAAGGTCATTCAATTTCCTACATTTCTTGTTTTTTACTCATCGCAATATTCATTGTGTAAGTGTCTCAAAATATCCATGCAAGTTGGTGGATGTCTGTTTTTTCAGTTTTGTATTGCATCTAATGCGCCAAAAGAGACCCTTAACTTATTGCACACACCCATATGCGTGTTTTTAAAATTTAAAAAACTCAGCGGGAATAAGGTTTGGCATTATGTTCAGAATTAGCTTCAAACTACTAAACCTATTAGCTAGGAGAAATAAGCGAGGGCTATTGCCTATCTTTTAGAATTCTATCAATATGCTGAGTTCTGATGGCGTGTTTTGCTTTGAGAAACACAATATTTTTTTATGAAAATTTAGAATATTGTAGAGTACGATCTTATGATTCTGAATATGTAAATTTTTTTCCTTCAAATGTATGTTTTAATTATTTATTATTATTTTTCTAAATGACACACGTTATTTTTTGAAAATAGATACATCGATTGTTTTTTATATAACTTTTGATTTCCTTCACCATTTTCCAAGAAAACTATATGGTGCACTAGAAGAGAGAAATCTCTACAATATTATATATAGAAATCAAATATTTCATTAATTTTTGCCTCTAAAGTGTTGCACCCGCACAGAATGTTTTCATTTCAAGCTTTTTGACTTAAATAATTAATAAAAAAAGTAATTCATTAAAAATTATGAATAAATAGTGTTGCACTAGGCCCATATGTCCTTTACATGTCTAAAATATTTTATCCAAAATTGACATCATTTACATCATATATTGTTGCACCTGCACAAACATATATGTTATGATGTGCTGAAATTTTGAAAACCCAATTTCATGGAAACTAATTTTATAATAATTTACACACATTTTTTCTACATAAATGTTATATATTATGAAAGTTGATTTAGTTACCTATTTTTTGTCTTTTTACTTCATCTTCAAATACGTTGGGGAAGTACCCCTAATTCTCACCTAAAGTCAGAGGTTCCAGGTTTTTCCAGTATTATACGGCATCTAAAGTGCCTTTAAAGGAGTCCATGATTGTGCATCATCCCTACAATAATGGCATACGACTTCTCTATTAATATTAGAGTCAGTATGTGACATACCTCTATGTCTTGTATGAAACTTGCCTCTGTGTTTGTTCCATTGATTTCCTCTGTGTGAGTGTATTCCTCTTGCCATCACTGCCTGATCGATAGTTTGTGATTCTGGTTCATAGATCTTCATTCTTTATTCTTCTTGTAGAAGGATTCCACCAAGCTCTGTAAACGTAGGAGGGATTTTTCTTGCTGCAAGCACTAAGATGAACACTTTATAATCTAGCAATAAACCTTTTTATGTAATAGTCACCAGATAAGTACTAGACATATCTTCTCCAATATCACCCAGATTATCTCGTAAATCTTTGATGCAGGAGAGATATTTAGTAATGGGTTCGTTTAATTCCATATTAATAGACAATAATTTAGTCTTCAAAAAAAAAAATTCTATTTGAATCTGACGTCTCATACAAACTTTTGAGTTTGTCCCATGTATCTTTGGATGTCTTACAATTTCTGATATGAGGAATAATATTGCCTTTTACAGACATGCGAAACAATACCTTTGCTTGAACTTCCCGCACATTCCAATCTGAGATGGACAGCGTATATGAAGGCTTATGTTCATCTCCATTCACAATCGACCACAAACTGAGCGCTTCAAGTACAATGATTAATTTGAATTTCTAGTTTACATAGTTCTCTCCATTTAACTTGGATGATTCCATGATATATAAATCTGCAAGAGACATGTCTACCATATTCAAATAATTGAATGACGACCAAATTCAACCGGAAAGCAAAAAAAATAACACTGGCTCACCTTCTTCACTGACAACCTACGTCGAGGGGCTGCGCCAGCCAAAATCGCTGTAAGTGAAGGCAGTTTGGCACTTCTTTCCTTCTCGTGATCAACGCCACCAGTGCACTGATTTCTTCCAGAGGTGGTGCCCTCGATGCACTATTTTCTTTCAGAGAAAGTGCCACTGATACACCGTATTTTGTCAGAAACAACACAGGTGCCCTATTTTCTCTCAGGGACTTCACTGACCAAAACATGGAGGAGAAAAAAAATCGTAGATGCGAGCTCTGTTTTCGGCCACTCTCTTTCACGATGCTTCCAGTAACTGCAATCCTCCTTCAACACAGATCACAACGCCGTCCTCTTCGCTATTGGAGGAGGCTCCTCTGCACACACTCACACTCGGCGATTTTCTAGTTCCCTCTCGACAGCAATAGCTCTAAAATTGGCTCTGATACCAAATTAGAAAAACCAATTGAAGGAACCAACAGAGAACAAAGGCTTGCACAGATAGGAGGAGATACACACTCAACTCAATTGTGTTGATGAATAAAACTTACATATATAGGAAAATAATCAACTAAGCTAGAACCTAAAGATATGCATCAAATCCTACAACATAGGAGTTGTTCAAACAACTAATCTAGATATAGAAAAAATAAACGAATTTACATTGTTGCATTATCTCTAAGAGGGTGATCCAATTTTTTGAGGTGTAATTTTTTTTTTTTTTTAGGTGTAAAAAATTTAAGATAAAAAAATTGCACCTCAAGTAATTGGATTCCTCTTGATGCTTGATAGAGTTTAAAATGGATCTATGCTGGTTTTATTGCACCAAGAGTGGCGAGGTGCTTGCAACCCATGTTGTCACTTTTTTCATGTTATTTAACTTTTCAAGTTGGGTCATAACTTATTAAAAATAAAAAGAAATTAAAGAAATTCATGTTGGTTCATAAAATTTTAAAAAAAATTAAAAGCAACATAAATCCATCTTAAATCTAGATGGATTAAGTACTTAAAGAGTTCCAATTTCTTGAGGTGTAATTTTTTTCTTGTTAATGTGTAAAACCAAATTAAGATAAAAAGAATTACACCTCAAGTAATTGCATCCCTCTTGGTACTTTATAAATCCCAATTTATGCTTAATAAATCAAAATTTAAGACCAATCTATGTTGGTTTTAAATATTTTCTTGTAATGATCCTAATATAACAAGTTGATTAATAATTTGATGATATCTTTTCAATTAAAAAAGTTATTTACAATTCTATGTATAACTTAGTTAAAAGTAACAAGGATAAGGTAGTTAGTTGAATCATGTCTTGGCTTGATGCTATATCAAATATCTTATTAAAAACAATTATTTATATTTCATTATTAATAAATCTAAATACCATCAATTATTTATATTTTATTATTAATAAATCTAAATACCATCAATTTTATACATATTATAATTATGAAAAAACATACCTAGGCCTTCTTGCCATGCAGCGTAACATGAGCCACAACGATCCAAGGCATATAAAAGTTCAAAAGGGCAATATATTTTCTTTGAAACCTTTTATGAAAGTCAAATCAAATTGAATTTATTAACTTTCTATAAAAGTCGAATCAAGTTGATTGAGGTTATCCATCGTGTTAACCGTTAGCTTTAAAAAATTTACCGTTGGGAGCATCGTGTTAACCGTTAGCTTAAAAACTTTACCGTTGGGAGGAGCGGCCGTTAGCTTTAAAAAGTTTACCGTTGGGAGGAGCGGCCGTTAGCTTTTAAAAAGTTTACCGTTGTGAGGAGCGGACAAGAAAGGCCTATAAATTTCTTCTCAATGCATTCGCCTTATTTTTTATTTTGTCTGAATATGAATTTCTGCCATGTGGAGCGCTCTTTGCTTTTGTTTGTATGGGGTGCCTGAAATGTCTTGTCTGTTTGTTCTGTGTTGAGGTTTCTCTGTGTGCTTTGTTTCTGTGTGTATGTACCATTTTTAGGAGGGAGGCGTTTGTTGGGCGTTGCCTGAAAATTGTATTTTCTCTGTACGTTTTGTTGGTATACATGTTGTTCAATTGTTTAATTTGTCATTTTATTGTCTTTAATCTCTTTATATATTCTGGGTTTTATTACAAAAGAAAATTGTATAAGTAATTATCATTCTTTTTATCCATAATGTGTTTTTTAGATGTTCTAAGAGTCTCCATTCATCCGAGCCAAATGAAAATGATCCATAGCCATTATCGTTTCCAAAGCTTCACACAAACACGCAACCTTGAACGATATAGAAAAGTCCAGTAGCCATTTTATTTTCTTTAATTTTTCTTTAATCTCTTTGTATATTCTGGGTTTCACTACAAAAGAAAATTGTATGTTCTGTGAAAGTTGTATGTTCTATGCATGTCTGTATGTTCTGTGCAGGTCGTGTTGATGGACGAGGGTTTTTTTTTTCGATAAAGCAAGACAGCCTGACGCGCCTTCAACAAGATCTCTCTAATGGGTTCAAGAAGATCTCCACCGACCTCTCGATGGGTTTAACAAGATCTCCACCGACCTCTCGATTGGGGGGTAAGTACTTTAATATTGTAATTTCTTTAATCTGTTGTTATGCTTTCGCTTTTTGCTCCCTGTTGTATTCTGACATGTAACATATAGGAGATGTTTGGGTTTTTGTTGTTTTTCATTAATATATTTTCTTTCTAAATGCAAAAATTATTAAGAATGTTCTAGAGTTGCAATGAAATTTATCATCAGGTTTATTATTTCGTTGTGTTAACAATTTGGTTATATATTTCTTTTATTTATTTATTTTTTTTCATTTATGTAAGATACATTATGTGTTCATAAATTTGTTATTATTTTTTTCTCTTTTCTCTTTTACTTTGATCTCTTATGTATTATATGTTTTGGTTTTTATTACTTAGTTCATAATTTTTATATTACTTTTAATTTTTCCTATGTTATTTTGTTTTATGCATGTCAAACCATATTCTTTAAAATTTACATAGATTGTATTAAGTATAGATTGATTCATTGTTTGTTTAATCTCAATCTCTTAGCCTAAGCTTTATGGATTCTTGGTTTATATTTATGCTCTTTTGAAGGGATCCTCCCATTTTGTATTAGAGTTGTACTACTTAGTTCATAAATTGTTCATAGCTTTTATATCACTTTTAATTTTTCCTATACTACTTTATCCTATGCATGTCAAACCATATTCTTTAAAATTCACATAGAATGTATTAAGTATAGATTGATTCATTGTTTGTTTAATCTCAATCTCTTAGCCTAAGCTTTATGGATTCTTGGTTTATATTTATGCTCCTTTGAAGGCATCCTCCCATTTTGTATTAGAGTTATAGTGATATTGTGGTTTAACGTCCCTCTTCTTTCCTTGTTTGGAATAATTCATGGTTATTCTTTCATATTATAATGTTTTTTTTCTTTTATGTTTTGTTAGTCCAAGCATTGTTTAATATATAATTTATTATATTTGAATTTGTGAAAATAAAGTTTACAATTTTAATTTTATTTTAATAGAATTTTTAGTTATATAAACAAGATATATTATTTAATCATTTATTTAAAATAATAGTCATCAATTTATTTTTAAATTTTTTTAAATTTGTGCCTATCTAAATTTTACTTTATTTTGTTTTGAAAAATAATTGTTTTCATATGATATGAGTTTATATTTATTTATATATATAAAATGTCCACTAAAAATAATTCTTGTTAAAATTCCATGTATATTTAAAATAACATTTGTAGTTTATGAATTGCATTCTTTCGTTATCCAGTTGCAGATTGGATTCCTTAAATGATCTTATCGTTCTTAGCGGCTAGACTTAAATTGACTAGCCTTTGCTATTTCCATATGGATGAGGAAGGCGTTTCCGTACAGCTACACTGCCCACAAAATATGAAGGACAGCCCTGTCTGCATTGGATTTAATTTGAACCTGTCACCTTGGTAATTTGGATTTGAAGGATAACCGATTGGTTTTGGATTGAGCCCAAAGGATAACTATATGTGGAGAATCCTTTCCCTTAATTTTGCAATTGGAACTCTTTTCCCTCCAACGTGCAGAAAGTTTGTATGATAAATTGTAAATTAATTAACTTTATTATACATCTTAAATTTAAATTTTAAGAAGTATATTAAAAATTAAAACCATAAAAAATAAAAATAAATAAATACATACTCAAAAAAAATATATTATTTATTATTAAAAGAAAAAATTTAGATCTTGATATCTTATAATTATTATATATATAGTTCACTGTCTCTCTTTATATACATAATTATTATATATATAGTTTACTATCTCTTTTTATATACATGAACTTATCTAATTTTTTTATTTCATCAAAACTATAATAATTTGATAATGATTTTTTTATAAGTTTTTAGTAAAGAAATAAAATACTAAAGCGAGCCAAATAATTTATTATTTTTTTCTAACAATTTCATAAACCAAAATTAGTTTAAATAGTTATTAATTATCTATATTTATAGAATTTAAACTATATATAAATATTAGATATCATTTTTTTACTTCTTTTTATATATTGTATTTATGTAAATGTACTTTTAATTTTAATATATATATTATTTTTATTTGAGATTTTTTTTAAATTATATAATATATTTTCTTAACAATTTCACAAACCAAAATTAGTTTAAATAGATATTAATTATCTATATTTCTAGAATTTAAACTATATATAAATATTAGGTATCATTTTTTTTACTTCTTTTTATATATTGTATTTATGTAAATGTAATTTTAATTTTAATTAATATTTTTTTTATTTGAGATTTTTTTAAATTATATAGAAATTTTATAACTTTATATTATATAATTTTAATTTTAATAAATAATTGTGAGTTTATTTTTTAAATTATATAGAAAATTTATAACTTTTTATATTGTAGTGATGTTATTTTTTGAGTTTCAATAACTTCTCTCATTTTTATAATTATATAGAAAGTTTATAATGTAATAATGCATTCACGATAGGTTATAATATACAAATATTTTATATTTTAATGATGCTTAAGATTTCTAACTTTTTATTTTTATTTTTTATAATTATATTGAAAATTTTAAATTATAATGATACATTCAAGATTTCTGCCATTTACTATATTATAATGTAATGATGCTCGAGAATTCGATAAATTCTTTTCATATTTGTTTATAGCATAAAATAGATATGTATTTTTACAATATGTATTTGTTTTTTAATTATAAAAAAAATTATATCAGTGCACTTATATCTTTGGATGATGTGTTGTATTTGATGAATATTATATATTTATATAAAGTGTTTATATGTAATGTTTGGGGAGTAGGGGAGGGGGAGGGGGAGGGCAGAATAGTGCACTTATATCTTTGGATGATGTGTTGTATTTGATGAATATTATATATTTATATAAAGTGTTCATATGTGAT
>LPNX010423496.1:13870-32578 GCA_001517045.1 Pseudotsuga menziesii
TAAAATAGCTAAAAGGAAACCCCTATACCTAAAATAGTTGCGGCATGAGCACCAAAGGACAACACAGGCATAGAAAAATGATACTCATGAAAAAGGGTCCTATCCACGAAAGAATAATGGTAAAAACAGGGAACTAATGGCTTAGAATACCATAGTTCGTGTCAAAAGGTTGATTGCTAAGGTTAATGTGGATTGAATAAAGATGCCAAAAATGTATTGGAAATAACAAAACCACCCTATTGGATCAACAACACTTTGTAATAGTGAAAAAACCTGTTCCAAAGCATAAAAAAATATGGTATTAGTTGATTGAATTTTCAAACTATAGAAAAAGACGCACTTAAAGAAATATAATTTCTATAAATAGTTGAAAATAAAAACAAAACTTACCATTTGAAATTTTGAGCCTACAAAGCAAGTTTGTCCTTCTACCTTTGTTTGATCATTGTGGACATTTGAATCGACGAAATCGAATTCCGCAAGTTGCAGGTAAGCCTACACCCTGAGCTCTTCATTTTCATCCAAGCAATTATGAATTTTGAGTCTAAATTCCATTATTAAAAGCATCCTAAAGATGGCACGACGCGTACGCGGGTTGACGGTGTGAAGACTCGCGTACACGCATTCTGTACGCAAGTTGCCTATATAGACAGTCGCGTACAGTACGCGACATGTCTAACTAGATAGTTGCGTGTGCTGCGTGAAGGACAAAAGGCTAAAGATAGTCAAAAAAATTTGAATTTTTATATGGAATTACTGAATCAAATTACTTGTTTTGCTAGGTGAAAAGATGGTTCTGGAATGGAGAGAACGGGAGCATGAAATAATGGACCAAGCAGCGCTCCAAAGCGCGCCCACTATACATGCATTGTGAACAAGTGGGTTGCTAAAATTCTTTTGCACATCACCCATGCAGGCCAATGTCCGCATACTTGAGTTCATGGTAAATTATTGGGATCATGATTTAGGGATGTTCAACCTACAGGGTGAAACCTTGGAGATTACTACTGAAGACATATATTTCATAACCGGTCTGTCACGTCGAGGAGCACCGGTTAACGGAGAGGGAACTGGCAAGGGCGGTGACCCCTTAAGTGTCCAGAACTATATAGATGTGTTTTGCACACCGGGTGCTCAAAAGAGAGGGAGATGCGTCCCTATTGTACATATCCATGACTTTACTCTACAGGTACGTGTTAGCACCATCGTGAGGATTTCAGGATCCTCGTCTTTACATTTGGCTACACAGAACCAAATGAGGCTGGCCATTGACTGTTTTCATGGTGCTCTCTATGATTGGTGTTCGGGAGTTGTCCCTATCATGAAGAGACAACTGTCCGATTGCAAGAGAGGAAGGCGGAAAAACTTTGGTTATGCGAGCATATTAGTGGCCTTCTTCTTCTTCGAGAGTCCCAGCATTGAGCCCTGCCATACCTCTACCGGTCAAATCTTCACGTTAGCCGAGGCTAAGAAGGTGGGGAGACATCTTCCTTCGTCAAGGAGGAGGAGACACAATACATAGTGTATATGATGATGATTTCTATACCTGGTGGGAATGACAACTACCGGCACTGGAGCAGTTTCCATATGCCGGTATGGACTTTCGAGGTGACCCAGACCTTTTCCTCCCTCCAGGAGGAGCATGGGGAGAGCTAGGTAAATAATTTTTTAATTTTTATCATTTTCAAATTTTTATGAATTTTAAAATGATAGATATATACATATGTACAAGTCTTAATCCTATAGATGTGTCAAAATGCAGATATTGGACCGGTCCGCCCTGAAGGGAACCCACGCATGTTTGTTCATCCTGTCATAGGTGAAGATCCGAGACGGATCAGGGTTCTAGAGGGGAAGCTGGCCAAGCTGACCCAACGAGTACCTACCTTGCGGATAGAGCATATCTCGACTGCCATGCAGGAGTTCGTTGTTGGAGTTCCACCGGTCTGGCTACATCTATTCAGGCAAGTGGTCAGAGCGGTGCTTGTATATATAGAGACTGTGGAGGCTACCGAAGCCGAGGAGGCTGAGGAATCTAGAGTGCAGAGGGACCATGGGGACCAAGGTGGTCCTAGTGACCAGGGCGATCCTGCTTAGATCTAGGACATTTTGATGGACTATGATCCACATTTTGTACATTTTGTATATGACAGAATCTGAGGATCAGACTTGACCTATTTATGGACAGATATATTGCATATATATATATATATATATATATTGTTGTTTGTTGTTAGTTTATTTACAAATGTGTTTCATATGTTTGTTGTATATCTTTATAAAATATGTGTGAGGTGCCAATCTAAAATGTAATTAGCATATGCATCAGTCAATGAATTCTGATTTCATGGAATGTGATTGAATGTAATAACTTCAAAACGTCTTTCCAATAAACGAATTTGCATGAACTGACGTAATAAAATAGGATTTCATACCTGATAAGCTCGATTGAGCTGGGAAACCACCAACTGAGAGTCCAGACGGACCTCAAGCTGGGTGATTCCACGTGACAAAGCATCCCATAGGAGCTCAATTACATCCCTATACTCAGCAACATTATTAGAAGTAGGACCTAAACAAGCGCCTCCCGCGGAAACAAGCTGTCCTGAGGGAGAATAAATAACCCATGCTGCCGAAGCTAGGTTACAAGTGTGACGGCTGGCGCCATCAGCGAACCCTATATGCATTTCAGAAGACATCTACAACAACCAGCATATAGTATAAAAAACAAAACCGACAACCTAATGTACATAAAAATACATACAATAAAAATACAAGAAAAAGTGCTAAGCTTAAGCATAGTACTTTTTCAGGTAGAGCCCATTTCTAGGCTCAGGAAACTTATTCCCATCAAAATCAACTAACTCATATGCGCCCTTACTCAATACTTTCGACACGACATAAGGTCCTAACCACATGGCCTTGAATTTTACTACCCCCAGGGGTTCTTTGTCTTGGTCCCAAAGCAAGACAAGTTCCCCCTCAGAGAAAACCTGAGGTTTGACCGATTTATCATACTGAGTTTTGACCCTATTTTTATGAGCTTGATTAGCAGTCAGCGCATCTCTACGCTGTTCATCAAGGCGTTCTAAATGTACCAGACGTTCCTCAAGCTCAGTCGTATCAGGTACCACATGAATGGCTATCTTTAGAGACAGGATTTCACACTCAATCGGAGTAACTGCTTCCACTCCATGAACGAGTTGGAAAGGGGAGAAACCTGTAGCAGTTTTTACGTTAGTTCGATAGGCCCAAAGAGTAGGATATAGCATGATGTGCCAGTTAGAGCGAGCTGCATCAATTGTACGTTTAAGGATAGTTTTTAAAGTTTTGTTGACAGCCTCAACCTGACCGTTTGCTTGCGGATAGTACGAAGATGAATGTTCTTGTATGAATCCGAGCATAGTAGTCAGTTTTGTCATCATGTTATTTTGAAAATGACTCCCATGGTCAGTGACAATCACTTTGGGTATACCAAACCGTGCGATAATATGATTGAATACAAAGAAAGCTGTTGTTTCCCCATCAGCTTTAAAAGTAGGCATTTCCTTTGCCCATTTTGTAAAATAGTCAACAACGACAATGATGTATTTATGCCCCCCAGCCGAGGCTGGGTTGCATGTCACGTAATCAATCCCCCATTTCATGAAGGGGCCTACTAAGACAATGGGAAATAACGGAGCAGGATGTGACCGCATTTTCCTGGTGTAAAGCTGACACGGATGACAGCGCTTCACTGCTTCCACACAATATTTAAAGATCGTGGGCCAGAAATAACCGGCATGCAATATCTTCTGGGCAGTTGCTAACCTAGATAAATGACCCCCACACGCTCTGCTATGGGAATCATTCAGGACAATCTCCACTTCCTCATGGGTAAGGAAACGACGCAAGACGGAATCTACCCCTCGTCGATATAAGGTATCTCCTATAATGAGGTAGTTCTTCTCGTGAAGGCGTAATTGACATCGTTCCTCCCTTGAGGAAGCTGCAGGGTACTTCAAAGTCTGGAGATATATAAGAATATCTCCATACCAAGGATCAGAGGTGGATATCAAGAATATGTGCTCATCTAGGAATGAGTCATCTTCAACCACTACATCTTCTTCAGTAGGAAATTCTGCTATAAGTTCAGCAAAAACTAAGGACTTTTTAAACTTAGCGGACTGGAAATCCAAGTCAAACTCTTGGAGAATGACTATCCATTTGTTAAATTCCCCCCCAACAATCCGTCGGGATAAAACATATTGGAACGGATTCACATCCGCCACTAGTGTGGTGGTCCTCAGTAAAATGTAGTGACGTAACCTCTGCACAGCATAAATAGCTGCTAAGGCTAATTTCTCAACGTGGGAGTATCTAAGTTCAGGTCCGGCCAAAACACGGCTAAGATAATAAACGACATGATCTACAAGCTTATCATCCTCCTGGACTAGTACTACCCCAATGGTCGACTCTGACGCAGCTAGATATAATATAAAATCCCTAGAATAATCTGGTGGACGTAATAAGGGTGCCGACAGCAAAGATTTTTTCAATACCTCGAAAGCAAGTTGTGCGGTTTCATCCCATATAAACGGGGTGTCCTATTTGAGCAGGCGCATGAAACCCTTAGTAATCTTGGCATAGTTAACAATAAAACGTCGAAGAAAATTAGACTTTCCTTGCAGGCTTTGAAGTTGCTTGAGAGAACGAGGAGGAGGTAGATTTACAATGGCCTCAACTTTCAAAGAATCCACCTGGATGCCTCTACTAGAGACAATGAATCCGAGCAATCTTTCTGACTCAACACAGAATACACACTTGTGGGGATTCAAGCGGATTTTATAATATCTGCATCTTTCAAATATCAACCATAAATGATCTGGATGTTGAATCCTCTTACGAGAATGTGTAGGCAGATCGTCAAGGTATGGTTCGACAATGGCTTTAATGTCATGGAAAGCAAAGTTCATAGCCCGTTGAAAGGTAGCTCCAGCATTTTTCAATCCAAAGGGCATTTTCTTGTACACGAAGGTACCCCAAGGACAAATGAAGGCAGTTTTTGTTGGTCTTCCGGTTTTATTTGAATTTGATTGTATCCGGAGAAACCATCCATAAACGAAAACACCTCACTTCCCGCATAGGAATCTATGATCTGGTCTATAAATGGTGTGGGATAGTTGTCCTTAGGACATGCTTTATTGAGGTCTCTAAAGTCTGTATAGACGCGAATAGTCCCTTGCTTCTTATCAATAGGAACAGGGTTGGATACCCATTCTGTCAAAGCGATGGGATAGATAAAACCAGCCCTCAACGGCTTTTCAACTTCAGCCTTCACAGTCGTCGCTTTGCGCAGGTTAACAGGTCTTAAATTTTGTTGAACCAGCTTGGAATTAGGATATGTTCAGATTTCATGTTCAACAATCGATGGATCTATGCCTGGCATCTCCTCATATGACCAGGCAAAGACATCGCTGAATTCCTTAAAAATGGTAGTATAGATGGCAATCTCTTCCGGAGAGCAATTTGCACCTATATATATGTTTTCCACGACATCAGGGTTCACAGAGATGTTAATAGGTATAGTGGCGGAAATATTTGCCATATTCCCCTCGGCAAACATTCCTTCCCTAGGCAAGGGATTGATAGGTATATCAACATCTTATGACAGTCTCAAGCGAAACTCTTGGTTTTCTATTTTGCTGAGTTCTGGAAGAAAATAGGATCGATGATGAAGATCCTCACAAATCTTACCACGTCCACTCATGGCTTCCAGAATAGCTTCATCGGAAGGTAAAACCATGTCTAAACAATCTATAGAGTGCAAAGAGTTTTCCGCCCATGCGGGCAAATAGACTTCTTCCAGATCTTCCGAGACTGTTAGAGGATCTGGAATGGAATCAACAGTGGCTTGAGTGATAGATTGATAAGCTACCTCCATTACCGATAAGGGAACTTCCGGTTCATGGGGGGTTGGGAGAACCCAAGGATTAGTCCTATCGACAACCGTAGCTATGGGCTTCCCCACACTAGTAGAACCAATATAATTAACCGGGGCTGGAAGATCAAACGTGCCCATCAACGATGTGTACATTCCAGCCCCCAAGCTCTGTGCAGCAGGTTTGACCTGATCAACCAATGGCACAACAGACTCATTAGACTCTAAACGACCTTTTCTAGTATAATCAAGTTGGTCAATAGTAACCAACTTGCCCTCATTTGGAAAAACCACTACACGAAAAACGGCCGACGTAATAGCGGACATTGCATAAGTCCAGTTCCTTCCCAAAAGTAGATTGTAGTCCAAAGGAGCATCAATCACTTCTACTTCAACAGACACTGCTTTGCCTACCAACTTAATTTCAAAAGCCGGCAGGATACCATGCGGATGGAAGGATCTTCCCTCAAAAGCAATAAGCAAAGTGTTTGATGGGACCAACTCTGGGGATCCAAGAGCTTTCCAACAGGCCAAGGACATAACACATGTAGAAGCACCCTCATCAACAAATTCCCTTCCAATGGTCTTACCACCATGGATGACATCTATTGATAAGGCTGCATGGTAAGGTAGGCGAATTTTAACATCAGACAAATGAAATTTCGCCATGAGACTCGATGAGTCCATGCTACCTAAATCTACTAAGAGAGCATCCCGCTGAGCGAGACAACTCTGTAACACCTCTAAAGCTGACATTGCACACGGGGTTTGAGCTAAATCTTCAACCACGGAGTATTTTGAAGCAGCCCTAGCATTAGGGTTATGCAAGGTCTTCTTGAAGACACCTTTCGGTATCTTTGGCATAATTTCAGCAGGCTTCTCTATTGTGAGAGGGTTAGAAGTTTCACCTACAGCTTTACCCTTCTCAAGAGTCTCTTTCTCATAATTTATGTTCCTTATCTGCAACAAAGTCTAAGATCGAACCATGTTGATATAGTTTGGGTCAGGGGCATTTTGAGTGCCCCCTGCTACGTTAGAAGCTGAAGCAGAGTTCTGTCCTTGGGGAAAAGGATCCTTCAGGACAGCCGGTTGTTGAGCTTTAAGTAGCTTTTGGGCTTGATCCATAAGGGGACAAAGGTGAGTAAGGTGGTCCTCATGGCACAACTTACACGGGAACTTGACCTTCTTCTTTTCTTTCTTTCCCCCATCAGCATTGTTCGCGGGATTTTGCTTGTTTTGATTTCCCTCTCCCTTCTTTCCTTTCTTTTTCTTCCCGCTGGGTTGCTGATTTCCCTTCTGAGAGGTTTTTGCAAAAACATTTGCACTCTGGGGGGAGGGGGCAACGTTTGCTGCCTCTGCCGTAGACTGCTTGACGGAAAACTGATGAAGTTGCTTAGCCAAAGATTCTATGGTGGGAGAGTTAACGGACCCAACCACACCATCGGCATGGGGTCCAGGCTTAGGCTTCTTCGCATCGTGCGTAGGCCTCGGTGCCTCAGGGATGATCTTATACAAGATCCCACATTGTGAAAAAATCAAATCCAGTTGCTGGGCCCTGAGAATGGCCTCTTCTTCATTCGTCACTCCTGAGGTGGATACGTCCTTAGATATGTATGGCAACAGGGATTTAAGGAACCACTCTAGAAGAAACTCAGGAGGAATAGTGGCTTTTATAAGGCTCTTCCGCCTCCTCCACTCTTGGATGTGATCCGAGATGTGGGTAGCCTTGTTCTGCCTAAAAGTAGACAACAAGTCCATTCCAAAATCATATCAAACCGGAAGCTGAAAGTGGCTAAGAAATGCACTAGGCAAGTCCCAGAAACTACTGAAAGCAGCAGAAGGTAATTCAATATACCATTTTACTGCGGTACCTATTAAGGTTCTCTGGAACAGCCTTAACCTAACTGAATCTTCATTCAACGAATTCGAAGAACACCATAAATGGAATGTGGTGGCATGAGCCCCAGGATCTTCACCAACTTTTCCTTCGAACTTAGGGATGTCCGATGGCAATTTGGTGGGAACAGGTGGCCACAAGGGGTCATGCCTCACCAGGTCATTCATCAATTTTGACAAATATGGCAAGTTTAAGGTTGCCAGGAACGGAAGTTTGGGTCGAACCGGGGTACTAAATGTGCCAGCCTGGGGATTAGAGGGACCTTCCCCCAAATGCCCATGGGTAAAAGTGGGGTTGTCCCCTGTCACCGGTTGTGAAGTGGGTAGATTACTCTGAAACAGATTCCATCCGTAAGACATAGGATTGTGTGTGGGAGGTGCAGTATAAGAAGATCGGGTCGTCCCCATAGAAACAGGGGTCTGAAAGACAGGAGCTGGTATCCCTCCGCTGAACAATGAAAAGGGAGAGCTCGTAAACGGAACCGAAATCGAAGTTTGGAAATTTTGCCCATAAGAGGTGTGGTTCCCAAACTGCACTCCTACATAGGAAGGTGTGTTAAATTTTCATATGCTTAGCTAAGACATCAGTATTTCATTTCATTTTCATGACAAAAGCATATAAACAGGATCATTGAAAGATAGACAAGCACAACCATAAAAAGGGAACACAAAGATTTATCTTGGGAAAACCCTAAAGGAAAAACCCAGCAAAAGCTTCCTCAATATAGATGCCCCAAAAGGATAAAAGATAAAACCAGCAAGGAGATCAAAGCCTGATCCTCCTCCTTCTCCAGCTACTTCCCTTCTCCACTAATGCGCTATACAAGTGAGAGTGTGTGTGTCACAAATGAGGAGTACTACACCTCTATTTATATTCATCCGTTCACTTAAGTTAACTCATTTTACATGTAGGCTCGAGTTAAATCATGTAGGCTCGAGTTACACATGTAGGCTTAAGTAACCACACTGGGGTGCTGATGACCCACCTTTACAATTAGAGGGGACTACCTCATGACTCTTATTAGATCTTCTGATTAGGAGCATCGGGGTACAATGTAATACAAGTGGTTCTCCCAGTAGGACCATCGGGGACCACAAAAGATACATATAGAATATTCTTCGAAGTTACAATATTTCAACACTCCCCCTTAACGAGAAGGGTATTCTACAACAACATCATCAACAACAAGAGTAGAGATAGGGGACATCATCAACATCAGTAGGGTAACACATCTATAAATCATTGGAAGCTTTTCAACATCATGTAGTCTTCATCTTCAATCCTCAGTCTTCATCATTAGCAACATCTTCAGTCTTTGATCAGCAACATCTTCAACATTTTGATCTTTCAATTAGCAACGACATCTTCAGCACTTGGACCTTTCGATCAACAACATCTTCAGCACTTTGAGTATTCGATCAACAACAACATCTTCAGCATTTTGACCTTTCGATCAGCAACATCATCTTCAGCACCTTGACCTTTCAATCAGCAGCAACATATTCAACACCTTGACCTTTCAATCAGCAGCAACATCATCATCATACTCTGATCTTTCGATCAGTATTTCATCATCATCATACTCTGATCTTTCGATCAGTACGTCATCATCATACTCTGATATTTCGATCAGTACGTCATCATCATCATACTCTGATCTTTCGATCAGTACGACATCATCATCATCAGCAACAACCTGCAATCCACAACTCAAAGACAGAAAGTCTTTGGATCATTTTTGGACTTAAAGTCCAGGGATGATACAATCCCACCACATTCTCGACAACCGAAGTTACTGGATTGATTACGGGAGTATCAGTCCCTATCAATTTAGGACTAAGTCCAAGGACGATGCAATCCTACCACATTCTCGAGGACTGAAGTCACCGGATTGATTACAGGAGAATTAGTCCCTATCACTTTAGGACTATGTCCAAGGATGATGCAATCCTAACACATTCTCGACGACCGAAGTCATCGGATACAATTACGGGATAATCACTCCCTATCACTTTAGGACTTGAGTCCAAGGATGATGCAATCCTACCACATTCTCGACGACCGAAGTCACCGGATACAATTACAGGATAATCACTCCCTATCACTTTAGGACTTGAGTCTAAGGATGATGCAATCCTACCACATTCTCTACGACCGAAGTCACCGAATACAATTACGGGATAATCACTCCCTATCACTTTAGGACTTGAGTCCAAGGATGATGC
This sequence comes from Pseudotsuga menziesii, assembly GCA_001517045.1. NCBI lineage: Eukaryota > Viridiplantae > Streptophyta > Pinopsida > Pinales > Pinaceae > Pseudotsuga > Pseudotsuga menziesii. The sequence continues at coordinate 23,913 of LPNX010423496.1, forward strand.
AATCCTACCACATTCTCGATGACCGAAGTCACCGGATACAATTACGGGATAATCACTCCCTATCACTTTAGGACTTGAGTCCAAGGATGATGCAATCCTACCACATTCTCGATGACCGAAGTCACCGGATACAATTACGGGATAATCACTCCCGATCACTTTAGGACTTACGTCCAAGGATGATGCAATCCTGCTTCATTCTCGAAGACCGAGGTCTCTGGATCACTTTAGGGCAAGTGCCCAGGGATGATACAATCCCGCCATGTTCTCGAGGACCAAGGTCATCAGATCTTTTGTGGACAGATGTCCCGAGATGATACAATCCCTCTTCATTCTTGAGGACTGAGGTCTTCGGATCACTTTAGGGAAAATGCCCAGGGATGATACAATCCCACTGCAACATCACTACTCCCCCTTTCGAGGAAGGTCTTTCTGAACAACACCAAGCTTGTCTCGAAAGTGTTCGAACTCTACTCGAGGCAAAGCCTTCGTTAGTACATCATCATCCAAACCATCATCATCCACATATTCAATATCTGAATACTGATCTATCACCATCTGTATCTCTAGTATGTGAATACTAAAAGCATCATCATCTATATCTTCAGTATAGAAATACTGAAATCATCATCATCTCTATATTTAGTATAGAAATACGGAATCACCATCATCTATATCTACAGTATGTAAATACTGAAATATCATCTATATCTTCAGGTTGAGAATACTAAAATCATCATCATCTATATCTTCAATATGGGAATACTAAAACATCATCTCTACATTCAGTATAGAAATACATTATTGAGATTGTGCACTAATCCAATATGTCAGCAAAGAGGTTTGATAAGTAGCAATGGAGAGTTGTATAGCACCACGAGCTACTTACCCATCACATGCATATTAGCAGTATACAATCATTAATGCAAAAAATACATCAACTGAATATAATCAAATGTATAACAAAACAATATCATGAAATGACAATTGAATACTTATCTTTATTTGTTTCATGGGTATACTCCTTCTTGAGTCTTCAGCTTCATCGTCTTCTTCAGCATCGTTTCTTATCCAAATGCTGAGGTGGATAATAAGTTCTTCAAGAGTTGAGATCTTCATATTCCTCATTGATTGAGGGATCTGCTTTGGAAGATGAGAGCTTGATCTTCAGAGACGAGCTTCTTCTTCTTCCCAAAGTCTGCTGAAAGTAATCACTTCCTTCTGGAACACAATTCTTAAATGAATGAATTCTATGATCCTGGGAGGCCATTCAAGGTGGCCATCACCACTTCTGCATTCTTCACTTCTTCTTTCCCCGCTTGAAGTTGTTCTTTTATTTGAGAGATCCTTATGACTGCATGGTCTCTGCATTCTGGATCTTCACATTCTTCAGCCGGTTTCTTAAGGTCATATTCTGATCTATGTTCTTCCCTTCAAATAGCTTGGTCAAGAAATCAAACCTCATCGATGTCTTTAGGGAAGACACTTGTAGTACAAGTAGATTCGTAACTGAATCATCAATGATCTTCTGGGATTTGACCGAGTTCTTCTTGAGAAAGGCTTCTAGCCTCATCTCCCTCTGAAACTGGAACCTTTATGCTCATGTAGGTGTCCAATCCATTTTCTTCAGAGAGATCATATACTTCTAGGCTTGGAATTTGTCAACTTCACCAAGCTTATCATCAAGCTGATGTCATAGATCACTTTGAAATGAGAACCTCAAATGAACATAGCAAATGATTAGATCTTACCAATTTGAGGTGTACGTCCTGGTTCCGGAGCTGGCTGATCTAGGGTTTGTCACAGAAACCCTAATTTCAAAAAATTGGAATCTTTTAGATCTGATTGGCTAGATAGATAGATCTCTTCAAATGGAGCTTTCCAAGTACTCCATTTCTGAAAACAGTGGAGGGAAGCTCCCGGAACAGGAATCCCTAATTTTCCAATTTCTTCAGCAGAAATGCTTGTTACTGTTTCTATGATACCTTTGAAATTTATGCTCCTCTATGTCTAAAATTTTGTACTGAGGTAACCTCGCATGTCCCTGATCCAACAACATAGGTTTCATCAGAATTGGTTTCACCATTTTGGATTTATGATCCTTTTCCCAAGGTGACCTGTTACAGGACTGTTCAGAACAGTGAAGTTGTACGGCATGCCAAGTGTTACTGGTTCATCTTCTGAGTTTGATATTCGGACCACCGAAATTAAATTCTGTGCCATTTCTGTAACATCTTCAGGAATTCCATTTGGACCTCTGTAACCTAAGATATTGCAATTCTCCCCAGGTGTCCTGTTTAGGGATGAATTCTGGAAGAGGCTGGAACCCTAACTTGGAGAAAACATATCTCCTGGAATACAGCGAATCAGAGGACGAATTTTGGACACAGTGTTCATCAGGATTTTATCTTTGGCCCGTGCAATTTTTAGCTCCTGATCCTTTTCCAATCGTGGAATATAGTGAATGTACCAAAACGTATCAGTTTTAGTATTTAGGGTTTTTCTAGCTCGGGGTCAAACTAGGGTTTGACTTTCCCAGAGTTTCACCCAACCAAATTTCTTGATCTAGGTCTATAAACTTTGGTTTTGATGAGGAGAACAATCCTATGCTGGTCTCACTCAAAAATTCCTCTTCTGTAGAAAGCCCTAATTTCCACATCGAAAACTGAAAATGCTCGGAATTGAATTTCGCTTCGACAGAAAGATGCGCCCTTCAATGGAGAGTCATCATAGCATACTTTTGCTGATGGATTGTGGAGAGAGACCCAAAAAGTAAGAAGCCATAGATTCTGAAGCTGCACAATGTCTTCTTCTCAGGTTAGCTCTGATACCATGTTAAATTTTCATATGCTTAGCTAAGACATCTGTATTTCATTTCATTTTCATGACAAAAGCATATAAACAGGATCACTGAAAGATAGACAAGCACAACCATAAAAAGGGAACACAAAGATTTATCCTGGGAAAACCCTAAAGGAAAAACCCAGCAAAAGCTTCCTCAATATAGATGCCCCAAAAGGATAAAAGATAAAACCAGCAAGGAGATCAAAGCCTGATCCTCCTCCTTCTCCAGCTACTTCTCTTCTCCACTAATGTGCTATACAAGTGAGAGTGTGTGTGTCACAAATGAGGAGCACTACACCTCTATTTATATTCATCCGTTCACTTAAGTTAACTCATTTGACATGTAGGCTCAAGTTAAATCATGTAGGCTCGAGTTACACATGTAGGCTTAAGTAACCACACTGGGGTGCTGATGACCCACCTTTACAATTAGAGGGGGCTACCTCATGACTCTTATTAGATCTTCTAATTAGGAGCATCGAGGTACAATGTAATACAAGTGGTTCTCTCGGTAGGACCATCGGGGACCACAAAAGATACATATAGAATATTCTTCGAAGTTACAATATTTCAACAAGGTGATGGGCCTACGTATGGAGAGGATGGGGGAATGTGCCCCCCATTCCAAGGGAATCCTTGGAAAAACGCCGAGGATCCTACTGGACTGCTCTGGGTAGTATATGGAAAGGAAGAAGGAATAGTAGGTATACTGTGGATCCCAGTAACCATGTCACCAAAAGTACCTGCTAGGTTTGAGTGAACTGGTGGTTGAACCACCCGGCTCGCTAGAGTCAAAGGTGTAGAAGGTATACTAGATCTAGGGGCACTTATCGGGGGAGGTAGTACCCCTTCAATTGGAATGGCTGAGGTGAACACAAAAGGAATTTCTTCCATAGAGGACATGATTCGACCCCCAGGGACACCTAACACAGGTGAATCAAAAGGTCTAACCTGAACGATCACAGGATCGTTTAAATCAGTCAAGGGGGTGTTAAAATTCCTTACAAACTCATCAGTTTATAAGTCTTCTATATCAACTGTATAGAAATAAAAATGGTTAGCAATCAGTTCTGGTTCAACAAGAACTTCACTTATTCCTACCGGTTCAAATGAACCGTCCGTGTCCAATCTCTGCCTTTGGGGTGGAGGTGGAGGCTCCAGTGTGACGAGAGGAGGAAGGTTTCTCAACCTTCTTGACCTTCTAATAGGTTGGTCCTCCACGATTGAAAATTTGACAAATCACACCCTAAGGCCAACTAAACACAGGAAAAACCACAGAGCATACATTATAAAAATCCTAAAGCCTCAAACAATCAAACAAGGGTGAAAGATGTACTTTCCCGAAGAAAGCTGATGAACGATTACTTGGCGTCCTTGAAGTGGTTCTTAGGCATAAGCAGAGGAATCAACCAACCACCCTCCTACACTTACAACAAGGGTTACCTTCCAAGCCCGTTCAAGGTGAACCAGAAATAGCCTTCCAATTTACCTAGGTATGAACCCTAAATATCAAGAGACTAAAGGCTACCTTAGCTATACCAACAGTCTGGGGGGATAGTCGCAAGCCTGACTCGTACGCATGGGCAGGGTAGCTGAGCTCGAAACTATGTCTAGGACAGAATCCCTAGATGCATAAAAGTCCTGATTTATGTTTTGACAAGGAATCGGAGGATTATCTCCTCAGTCCATGCCTCCACGTGGCCTCGTGCTTGACTCCCGTTTGAGAGGAGCTTCCCATATACAATCGATAAAGTCAAGGATTTTCCTAAAGAAAGGTCCACTACGTCTGAATTTTAAAACTTATGGGAAGTTTACACTTCCTATCCCACAAGTCTAGCCTAAGCTAGTAGGTGAAAGGCCCCTAAAAACAAAAATTACTAGTAAATTTTAACTATGCGTTCATTTTAAAGGGTTGTTTCTTATTCAGAAGGAAATGGAGTGATGTACTTATGGTGTTTTTGACTCGATAAGAAATAAATAAAAGTAAAGGTGTATTTTTCAAAGCAAATTACCACTATTAAAGCAATTTTTTTTTGGTAAATATATATTGATGAACAAATGCAAACGATAAAAGAAACTAAGCCTATGTTTTTTGTAGTTTTTGAGATTATATTTTAAAACTGAAATGAAAACTACTTATGCAAAAGAAAATACAAAAGCTTGACAATGTTTTTCTTTTCACTTTTTAAAATTGCTCAAACTCTACCATGCACATAAAATGCACTATACTTGAGTATACTTGGATCTAACCAACTGTATAAACAAACAAACTGAAGTAGAACAGACTAAAAGAACCAAGAATCAACCAACAAAGGGAGACTAGGACCCTAGCTTGGGTGCACACAATGAAAAAAGATCACTGTAAACTCATAAAGGTAAGTGACAAACCAACCATCATCAAAAGATAGACTGGAAAAACAATTCCCAAGACCTTGACCACTGATCCGGACAGAGACACTTCAACCTATAACCCAACAGGCCAAGCTACATCAACATGCAAACAGAAGACAATCCAAGCAAAAGAAACCCAAGGGATTTACGAAAAAAGCACAAAGTGTGGTCACCAAAGGTCTTCAGACAAACAACACAGTATTCATAAAGAAAGCCAACTAACAAACATGAATTACACAAAGAGAGGGACAAGCAAACCCAATCCCAAAAAATCCCTATTTCTAGGCTTGTATGCGACTGTATAGAAGGGCAACTCGCGTACTGTATGTGACTGTCCAAGAGAGCAACCCGCGTATGCAGGCCTCTGTAAGCGACTGTGCATAAGAGCAACCCGCGTACAGGTACAAAAGTTTTCTCAAAAAATAAGAAAAATCCACAATACTTTCAAACACTATGATAAGTATGAACTAGGATAAAAGACCACACACAAACTTCAAAGCAAAGACTGGCCAGGGGTGACAGAAACAACCTACAGCAGTCTGGGCTCCCCAACGGAGTCGCCAGTTCTGTTGTACAGGAATAAACACCTTATAACCGAAGGTCTGGGGTTACCAACATACTCATGAAACTTGCAGGAAATCGACTCTAGAGTGCAGTAAAGGAAATAGGAGGATAGAAAAGACTCACCCAATACACGACGGTTGATCCTAGCTTGTCCTCTTCTGCTCTGTTCTTCCTCCAAAGCCTTCAGGGATGATTCTTCTTCACCTGTCAAGAGTCAATCCTCCAAATACAAGATGATACATATATATAAACATGTTAGATAAATCATGTACAGAATGCTGAATCATAAGTATTTATCAAAGCACAATATATGAGAGACATTCAAGACACATATGGAAGAAGGATTCTCTTTATTAACAATAATGAAAGAGTTTAGATTACAACCCAACGCCTGAGACAAGGACTCCTCTGCAACCAAAGGATTCTGAATTCCACTGCTCCAAAGACTTCTGAATAAACTCCACCAACATAACTTTGCTCTCCAAGTGTATGTGATTAACACCCTCCCCAAGGCCTGTATTTATACTTGGTGAAATAAGGCAGTTTCGAAGGTTGATGAGGTTGAGACAGTTAAGGTGATTAAGGTTAATGGCTTAACAAATCTCAAGTAACCGTGAGTTTTTATTTTTAATGTCAAAGGAAGATGTACACGGGTATCAATACTGGAAACTCGCGTATGACACATGAGTTGCTCTAAGGGTAAACTGCGTACAAATCCGTACGCGAGATGTAACAACCGATACTCGCGTATAACACGCGAGTTGCATTTATAAAGAGTCACGTACATGACTTGACATATCTAAAGGTAAAAATAACCAGCTGGATGGATGATAAATGTAGTTCATAATAATCCCATCTATAGTGTTTTGTGCAACCCTCAATCCATAAATGATCTTTTGTGTGCCAACATAGCAAATGTCGGCACTCGAATGGAGAGGTGCCATTCAGGTGGATAACACTGGCCTAGATTTTCAACCAAACTATTAGTACCCTTAGAGGGTGTCCCATACCTTTTTAGGATACTTGCACCAACAAGGGCTGCTAGCAAAGGTCTTGATAACTATTTCACATACTTTTGTTATTTGGTTGTAGGCCCTAATCAACCCATACTAAGCTCCAAAAGGCTTGTTATTTGCTTGTTTGATATCTCTAGGATTTTATCTAGTGGTGTGTTGTTTTTGCTTAATTGGACTTAGAGATTTCTTACTTGTTGAGTCAAAACTTATGGGTAAGGTTCTTGTCGACTCCAACCAAGGAACCCTTGTGCAAGGGGATTCTTGTTCTTTTTAATTTTTTAGGAACGTCGGTGCTTCCTTGATCATCCACTTTGAATCTTATTGGATTCACCATAGGGCTACTTGTTTGGTTATTTTTCACTATGAATATCTTGAATGCTCTTGAAGATTCTCAAGAAAGCACTTTATACCAAGGGATTGTGCCTTCTTCACCAATAACATCTTCTCCTCCTCCTTCTACCTCAGGTGGTGAAAGTTTTGACACTAGTAAACAACAATCTAGAAGGAATAGAAGAAGGAAAAATATTAAGAACATGCAAAGACAAGGGGGAAATTCCCTAGCCTATGCAAGTCATTCTGGAGAGAATTCCCCATCATCTCAACGTCATGCTATGGGAAACTCCTTAGCATCTGGAGCTTATGTTGGGGGGAATTTGCAACTAGCCATTGGAAGTCATTCAATCACTGCAAGTCATACTAAAAATATGTCATCAACCTCTGCTAGTCATGTTGAGGACATGTCAATGATCACCATGAGTCGTATTAATGACAAGTCACTAGTCACTATAAGTCATACGAGTGGCAAGTCACCAGCCACTGCAAGTCATATTGGAGACAAGCTACTAAAACACATTATACAACCCGACCTGAACTTTATACTCACAATGAGAACACTAGCCTTAAAAATCCATGTTTTACGTCAAAATCACCAAAATCAACCTTCAAATCGAAAAGTGACGCTACTAGTAGCACTCTTTCTTGTTTCAAGATTAAAAATACAATCATTGCTTTAAAAACGCATATTGTTGCTAACAAGAGCCTTAAAATCAACTTTTGAATAGAAAACTAATGCTACTATTAGCACATTGATTTTTTCAAAGGCTAAAATTATAGCTTGTTTCAAAGAATGGACTTAACAATCAATATCATTGGTAGAAAATTTTTAAAATCAACCTCTAAATCAAAAAGTAAAACTAATATTGCACTTTTTAAAAACATTAAATAACCTTAAAAAAGTTGATTGAAAACATAAAATAACCTTAAAAAATTGATTGAAAACATATGGGGAACATTTGTTTGTGGGTAAAGTTAAAATAATTTAAAACTTCTTTTATAGATAATTTTGTAATTTAAAAATAATATTTAATATGATATCATTTTTTTCAATTAACTATATTTACTATCAATATAAATAAAATATAGTTACTATTAACTTATGCTAAATTATATTATTGAAAAAAATTATAAATATTTAAATAAGTTAAAATTTTAAAAGTATTGGCCCATGGAAGATAGAGAAAGTGGTAAAGTTGAAATGATGTAAATGGAAGGTCTCATGTTCAAATCTCCTCAAACTTGCCTATATGACATGGTTTGTGTTGGTAATAACTCCCGATTCGATCTATTCTATTGACATATCAAATATTTATACATTTCATGAGGCGGTTGAATACCAGCCTTTTCGCCTTCCTATGCAACTATTCCTATTCCTACAATTTATTTATTTACAATATATAATCACCGGCGGATTATATTCTAACAATCCCCCTCTTAATCCAAAGGGGTGTTCGTAATTCCGAGCATGTTTCTGAATCTTTCAAACTTTTCTCGTCCAAGCGCTTTGGTGAAGAT
>LPNX010423496.1:32733-86468 GCA_001517045.1 Pseudotsuga menziesii
CTACATAGCTTTTTCCACTCAACACGAGTAGAAGCTTCTTCAAAGGAAGTTGGTTCAAAGTTAGCAGATAAATTAAATTCACAATCAAATGATACATCCATGTCATCACCTNATTTTTCTTGCAAATATTCAAGTATCTTCCTGAGCCATACTATTTCTTTCGTTGCTTCAGCTGCAGCCACATATTCTGCTTTTGTTGTTGAATCTGCTGGAACTGACTGTTTCCGTGACCTCCATGAAACAGCTGCTGATCCAAGACTCATAGTGTATCCAGAAGTTGATACTCATGTCTCCTTATCGCCATCAAAATCTGAGTCTGAGTACCCAATANATTTCTCGTTCCCGTCTTTCCAACTTCATCATGATGGACACTTTCAAGTGTCTTTGTGGCCCATTTAGGAATCTTCCGTGATGGTCCTGGTTGATCAGCTGGTGGTGCTTCATCATTGATTGAGAGTCTTTCAATTCTCTCAATTACGTCATCCAGTTGAATCTCTTGATCAGGTGAAGTAGCAGGAACTTCTTCATGCGGGGGAGTTGGTGCTTCATATGGAAATTCCAAAGGTTGATCCAGAATAGGAGTCCCCCCTTCAAGATTTGGAATTTCATATTCATTTTCATAATGGTTCTTTGGATGAGGATAATCTTCCAAATGATCAAGCTGTCTCTCAATGGACTGGTCATTTTTATTAGTTTCAAGAAAAATGACTTCTCTGGAAATAACAAATTTCTTGTTTACCTCATCATACAAACGGTATGCCTTGGAGTATTCTTCGTACCCCAGGAAAATGCACTTTCTGCTTCGAGCACCAAGCTTGTTTCTTTGCTCCTTCGGAATCAAGGCATAACAGGTGGAACCAAAAACTCTGAGATGCCTGACTGAAGGGAGATGGCCAAACCACATTTCATGTGGAGTCTTGTTATCAAGTGCATTTGATGGACTTCTATTTCTCAAAAATGCTGCACATTTTACTGCATCACCCCAAAACATTAGTTTTACATTCTTGAAAAACATCATTGAGCGAACCATATTCATTATGGTTCTATTCATTCTCTCTACTACACCGTTTTGTTGAGGATTGTAGGGAATGGTAGTCTCATGTGCAATTCCATGTTGATGAAGATAAGCTTCAAAAGCATTTGAAGTGTATTCTTTTCCATTATCAGTACGAAGTGTACCAATTTTTTATTGTGCTTGTTTTTCAATCAATGCATGAAAGTCTTTGAATGTTTGAAATGCTTCTGATTTTGTCTTTAAATAGTATGTCCAACACATTCTTGAGTAGTCATCAACAAATGTCATAAAATACTTGTTCCCATTTGCTAAAGGAGTTGGCATTGGGCCACACAAATCAGAATGTACTAACTCTAATTTCCTACTTGCTCTGAAATTAGATTCATGGAATGGCAGCTTACTATGTTTACCTAAAATACCTGCATCACATTTATTCTTCTCTTTAGGAATGGTGGGCAAACCAAATACACCATTCTTTCTCAACAAACGAAGACTGTTATAATTTAGATGACCAAATCTTGCATGCCACAATGAGCTAGATGACATATTACCTTCTCCATGCTGAGATAGGTAGGCATAGTTCTGAGATCTTGCGGATGAACCCTTGAGCTTCAACAGCTTTTCATCTTCGTATCTAGTCATGATGACTTGGTTGTCAGAGGACTTTCTTATTTCAACGATTCCATCAAACATGTGGATGGAATGGCCTTGTTGTCGAATCTCCACCAGGGACAGCAGGCTTCTCTACAACTCTGGAAGATAGAGAACGTTCTTCAACAAGAAATCAGGGAATCCAGGCATCTTTAGTCGAATGGTGCCCATTCCCTTTGGTTTAATACTTGACTTATCTGCAAAGTAAACTATACCATCTATTGTTTCATTCAGTTCTTCAAAACAGTCTTTTCTAAATGTCATATGTGATGTTGCACCAGTATCAAGCAGCCAACAATCTTTGCAAGATGAAAGAGAAGTCATTTCATTAAATCCAAGATTACAATGTGCAACAATACAAGAATCAGAATTTTTACTAGCATCTTGGTCATCTTTCTTCTGGTTGTGCTTGTCTTTGATGGAATCCCATGAAGCCCAACACTGATCTGATGTGTGCCCAGTCTTTCCACAACGCTTGCACTTTGATCTTTTTCTGGAGTTGTTTCTGCCCCCTCTGCCTTTGAAGTTTCTTCTTCCTCGTCCTCTCTTGCTGCATTCTCCCTTGGAAGGGTCTTTGGATTGGTCTTTGCCAGATAGGGCATCACCAATACTAGATGCCAAAGAGTGCATCTCTAATCTGGAAACTATAACTTACAGAATGCTTAGAAAAATATATGGGACTTGTGAATATAATCCCCGGCGGATTATATTCTAACAGTTTGGAACTTGTGAATGCACCTAAAAATATAGTGATAACAAGATTGGATCCTTAGACCCCGTGTAAATAATTTAAAAACTTTCCATTGATTTTCCATCATCTATTGTCAATTAAACATTCTCCATTACAAACAGAGAGAATAAGCTACAAAGGATGCTATCCTTCGGTAAATCCCAGATAAGTGATGGACATTATAGTAAAACTCTCTTTGCAATTAAACTACCTTGTGAATTTGGTGCATATTTTAATATAAACATTAATACCCTTACGATTCTTGACTTGATCTTTATATAATTACTTTGCATGGCCTGTCCTTTCTCGAGAGGTAATTTTGGATCCCACTTTCATCCACAAATGTATTTTGTATGTGCAATTGTAGGTGGTGGCCAAAGGCAAAGGTTATGGATTTCTATAAGAGCTTTGTTTAGCATGTCAGTGATTGTTGCAGTCACATAGTCGAAATGTTAGAAATCAAATTTACCATCGTTGGATTAGTGAACATAAAGGATAATTGGTTTTTTCACTACTATTAATCACTTACTCACTGAAGCCATTATGGGCCAAAAGCACACCAAATCCCACAGTGATTATGGGTACATGGAGTTTGAATTGAAAAACTATATGAATGGAAATTTGAGGTGGTGAATTGAGTCAAAAGGCGTTATTGCAACACCCTTCGAGTCGCAGCTCGATGCCTAATATCGAGTTGTGGCTCATTGGGTGTAGCAAGGGTGGGGAAGGTTGAGGGCAGAGTTTAAATTTTGTTTGACTTCACTAAAGATTATATATAATAATTTAGGTAATCTTTTTTTATCAGATAAAATTATAATTTCATTTTTTTAAGTTGGAAATTTTCTTTAAAATCATTCAATAAATAAATATTAAAATGTTTCTAATAATTTTACTAATTTTATACAAAATCATATTTTATCTTCATTATGTACCAACTCCTTAAAAATATACAGGTTTTAATATTTCATTTGTCTCTTCAAATTTGTTAATGTTTTATGTTCATTTTGTACAAACTCCTTATTAAAAACAAGAGTCACATGGTGGCAATGTGCTCGACATTGGCACCAGCTTTATGGCCAAACATTGCCACTAGCTTTATGACCACCTATGAGTAGGAGTTTTTTATATCCTCAACTCTTTGCATGGATTTTTGTTGAAACCGTTTGGAAGAGTTCTTTTGTACTTCTCCTTGATTATCTTTATTGTATGGATTCTATTATCATCTGCATAAACAAAAACCCCATAATTTCATTAATGGCTTCTATTTTCTTTTGCAAGAAGTTCAACGATGCTACTAAAATATGTGATGTATATTATCTCGTTGTAAGGCAAAAGACTATTCATAGCATTAGAATGGGTTTTATTTTCCTCATTCCTAGTTTGTCTCTTCTTCATAGATACACATCCACTAATAAAAGTGGTTTCTTCTTATTCTAAAGCGTTGTGTTTCAGAAAGCAAAGGGAGTGTTACCACTGTGTAGACAAATTGAGACTAATGAGACTTGAGCTTGCTACCTCCACAATCTTAGCATCAGACTCAAGAATGAAATTGTGGATAAGGTTGAATTACTTCTCAATTACTATACCATCACTTTCCAAAACTCAAATATTAATTAAAGGAAATATAAATGATGAATCAAATGTTAATAAAACCCAAAAGATATAAAACTTACCAAAACTAAAATAGATTAATAGAAAAAGGAAAGACCATAATGCATGAATTCTCTAAGTTGTTGTTTTTCTTCTAATAGATTTATTGGAAAAAATGCATACAGACATCAATATAATAAACACTATTCTTTAATTTATACATTGCCACATGATGTTGCAAGTTAACTTGAGAGTAAACTAGCAATTTTGTAGTAGTGAGGATTTTCAATGGATCACTTCAATGGAAAAAAGATTTCAACATTCATTTATCTGGATTTTATTTTATTTTATCATTCAATATTTATTTATCTCTCTCTTGCTTGATAAAATAAATTATTGTATTAATCAACACTCATTTCAATTATTTTATTGATCAACATTCTTTTTTATAGGAGGATCCAATTTTTTATTCTCCTCTCCATGTTTCTTAGCGATGAATAAATATGCATTATGATTCTTCCATTCTTTCTCAAAACTCCATATAATTCACCGAAAAAACAAATATGTTGCAAAAACATAGATATCAATGGATATGCATACACTATTAGTTTTTTACAATCAAAACCGATGAATAACTAACATGTTCTATGTTTTGAAACGATGAGAATAAATATACACACAACAATTATAATCTAAGTTGTTAACAAAATAATTTTTTTCATTAAATAAATGAAAAATACTAATAATTAAAATTGATGAATAACTAACATGTTCTATGTTTTAAAAACATGAGAATAAATATACGTACAACAATTCTAATCTAAGTTGGTGACAAAATAAATGTTGTAATTAAATAAATGAATTTGGAATTTTGGCTTTGAACTTTCTCAATATTTATGATGTAAATTTGGTGTAGAGATTAATGGATTTCAACATTTTATACATCCTGAGTAGAAATGGATGGATCTGCATACGTCAGGGGTAAATTTATGATGCAAATTAAAATAATTTTTCTTTTTATGTTTTTGATATTTTATGGATTCATAAACCTGGACTTGAACTAGACGTGCCATTCATTAAATCCATCTATAGAATGAAGCATTTTTTCTTATTTAAGGAAGAAATTTAGCACAATGATTTCAATTTTTTTTCAAACCACAAAATCTGATTCTATGTTAACAAACCAAAATCAAAACAATACTAAAAATGAATTAGAACTAGGCGCATCTACCTTATTATACATAAATTAAGCTACAACGTAAGAATTTAGATTCACTCAAAGAAATAATGATTTACTCACAACAATAAATAAATCTAAAGTAACAATATATAATGAGAGCGTAGCTGACCTGAGTGGGGGGCCCTTGCCACACATAAACCACGCAAAAAAACTCAGAAACTAATGCAAACGATCTCCAAAGAATCAACTCTCACACATGAAAATTATTAGCATCAAGATAATTCTATCACAACATCATGGATTGAAACAGAACAACATATCAATATGGTATTATCACACACAATATGAGGCCCCCAAGACCTGACGCATTGATAAAATATTAAATGAGAAGATGATTGTGCAAAAAATTTAAGTTGTAATTGAAATGTTAAGAATCAATGTAGTTGTGTTACCATACCCGAAAACTTTGATGTGCGAGATAAGAGAAATTTAAAACCCTCAACTCATACAATGAATGAACATACTTTCATTGATTATGTTCTTGGGTAGAAACCCTACTTGGTTAACATCTATGTGGGGTTGTATCTCCCCCTTCATTCCAAATACCATGCACAACAACCATACGAATGTAAGAACAAATTCTCAGCTTAGACCCAAAATCAAATTAATATATGTCAATGTAAGTAAAGGAGAGTCGTTGGAGGTAAATAATATTGTGAGGATCCCACACAACTAAGAATGGAATTCAAGTCGTTTTTCAAATCTTTTAATTTCCTGAAATATGTTCACTTGTCCTATGTTCTCCATGAAATCCATAAAAGAGCAAACACATAAGAATTCACCCCTTTTTCACTTATGAGGAGTTGTATACTTTGAGGAGCAAATATTTTAATTTCTTGAAAGATGTACACTTGTTCTATGTTCTCCATGAAATCCATAAAAGAGTAGGCACATAAGGATTCATCCCTTTTCATCCCTTTTCATTGTTGTGCTCTTATCAAAATATTCAATGAATTAAACTACATCTAAAATGAAAATTCATTGGATTTGGTGCATTAAATGGCATCTAAATTGAAAAAAAAATGATTTACTAAAGAAAAACTCAAGGAAAAAACCTTAGCTTTAACATAATAACTTCATAGTAATTTCTTAAAAAGATAGTCGATTCAGTCACTAAGTCTTGATCAAAGCATTGATTCGTAAAGAATAATTCCTCTTTCTCTTTGAAAGAGGAAATGCCTATTGTGCTAAAAAAAGAAGCAACAATCTAACATGCATATAACATCCTTTTAACCAGAATTTCAAAACAAAAATTCCTTTTTACCAAAATTTCTAAACAAAAATGCAGAGTGAAACCCTAGTTACCTTGAAAATGAAGGTCTATAACTTGGGTTTCATCTACTTAGCAATGGCTAATTCTCTAATACGGTCACTATGCTTAAGCATCCCCATGAACTCCCTACACAAAGATTCACGATTTCTCGGAAGATTAACTTCCAAGCAACTCAAGACCATATTGGACATACAATATTTCCCACCAATCTTTTGGCTACCCCTTGTGGAATCCCTAATTCTTATGGGTCATCAATATGGAACACTTGAGCTTGCTTATGAAAGGGAAACTAGGCCTGAAATAAAACTAACAAAAAGAGCAGAGACTATACAGCTAAAAATGAGCATTATAACATGCCTAAGATCAAGGAACCAGGTCTGAGTGCAAACTACCAAGGTTCTCAAGATTATGAAAAAATTCCAAATCAAAGAGAAAATCAAACAAAAACAACGCAAATAAACAAGATACCATCGTTAATATGTGCCATTGTCCCTCTAAGAGATGTTGATACGAGCTTCCCCAACCATCTGAAACAGAGTATTTGTGATCTTAACAAGATCATCCAGCTCAGGTTGCACACATTCTATATCATCTAAAATCAAATTGATGGTGCTAAGGGTCTCGACAAGAAAATTAAATCTTGATGGTGCAAATGGTCTCGGCCTGCAAGAATTCCTTCTCAATTAACACCTATATGAGAATGTTCTTAATCATGGACAATAAGCACTGATTCCTTCCTTCTCCTAATCTTGATCTTCCATCGATAATGCATCTGAAGCCTCAATGGTTTGTTCGATGTGAAACAAAACTTCTTCACTAAAGAGCTGGTGTAGGTATTCAACAACAGCCTCCGATCAGTGACATTTTATGTTGTGGCCTTGAGGATTCCTTTCCCTCTGTCATGGAGCCATGATGTATATGAACTAAACAGACTCGCACCCAATTGAAGTGACTTTACGTAGGACATTCTTTGAAGAGTAAGAGATCTAGAGCTTCCTAATAGTAAGAGTTCCAATGTAACGAACATAAAATAAATATAATAATTAACATAATTAACTATAAGATGAAAGGACATGACCTTTCAAGTCACAATTCCCAAGCCTTATTTAATAGGCGGGTCATCAACCATTGTAATCATCTTTTTATCTATCCTATCACTAGTACAATACATTATTTATTATGACTTATTCGATATTCCAAATATTTTGGTAATCTTTGTGTGAGCAAACTTTTGTTCGCCTCATGTGGTATCAGAGCGGACCTTTCCTTCGGCCTCACTGATTTCAGGCTATTATCCATGATTTCAGGCTATTATCCATCATATTGAGAGTTTCTCTCATTTCTGGCCTTTGACCAAACCAAAAGGCCCTTGGCCATCTACACTAGAAAAATAAAATATTTAGAAAAACAAAAAAAGAAAAAATTGAAAAAAAAAAAAAATTAGGATTGCAATCTCCCCTCTACATCCTGCTTCGCTGCCCCATCTCCTCCACCACTGAACTCTCATGCGCTCTCCACCGGTCTTCCCAGGTTCTTCCCGCGCCACCGGAATCACCTCCACCATGTCGCGTTCTCCACCCTCGACCTCTGCACCACTGCTCCGCTTCTGCACCATCCTGCGCATCCCTCCCATGTCCGCTGATCCACCGCCGCACTTCCCCTGCACCCTTCACTCCTCACGCAGCCAACATATTCTCCCTGCCCTACGTGTTGCTCCACTCCCCCTCACGCTCCTCCACGCATCCCTCCTGCAAAATCTTCCGCGCTCTCCACTTCTGCGCAACCCTTCCATCGCACAACCTCCTCCCAGTCTCCTCTTCGACTCCAACCTGCAGCCTCCTCCACGCAGCCGTCCACCCTCTCTCACATCTACACTTCACCCACCACATCCTGACTCCATTGCGTGCTCGCCCACATCCATTCCTCCCTGCCAATGCTGTCATTCCCACGTCCACGACGACCTGCACAAAAGGAAAACAAAAAAAATATTATAATATAATATAATATTTATTTCAAATATATTATAACATAATATATTTATATTAGTTTAAATTTGTTTTATTATATTAAAACAAATAAAAAAATAAAAGTAAAAGAAAGTCATAAAGTAAATAATAATAATTTTATTATTATTTTTTAAATAATTAATTAAAATATTGTTTTTGAAAAAAAAAGGTTTATTAACCTAACGAAGAAGACCGATTAGTCAAAGAAAACAAATAAAAAAAAATCAACGAAGACGACCATCTAGTGTCGAAGAAATTAGAGACCATGGAAGTTGGTCTGCAAGTACAAATAGAGAACTTAGAAGCCAAATTAAAGTGTTATTGAAGAGACAATGAAGAATTACATCACATGAATACAAAATCAGAAGTACTGATTAAATTACATAAGATGCAAAAAGAGCGCAAGGAAAAAAAAATTCGACCAAAAAAATCATATAGAAAAATTGTCTGCCCAAATTGAGAAATTAAAAGACGAAAGTGATTTCAATCAGAGACAAAAAAATCAAGATATAAAGAAAGAAATAAGTGATTACGAAGCGAAAATAATACGCTTGAACAAAATCGTTAACGAAAAAATGAAGAACTGACGCACATACGACATAAATTATAAGAGAAAGAATTAGTGGTCGACCAGTATCGACAACAGATAAAAGTTCTTCAACAACAAAATAGTGACTCTAAAAAGGAACACAAGCTGGAGATCGCAAAAAGTAATAAAACAATGTCCAACAATTCTGAATAAATTTTCATATTAAGAAATCATAACAAAACCCTGATTACAAAAATAAAAAAATTGAAAAATAGTAGCAAGAGGGAACACTCCGGTGAAGACCTCGAAGGAAAAATGCTGGAAAAGCAAGAAGAAAACCAGTGTCTAAATAATCGTAATCAAGAACTACAGAACCAAATCAAGGAGTTATAAATTAAAAAAAATTCGCAAGATTCAGAATCGAAAAGATTCAGAATCATAACAATCTACTGGAGAACCAAGAAGCACAAATTCAGGAAAATACATCCAAAAATCAAATCAAGGAAGTGAAGACAGTCCTCATCGCAGTCCAAAAGAAATAAGAACAAACAACACCTACACCTTACATACATCCTAATTATAATTGTCATTTTGACCAACGACATGGTCAAAGTGAATATTCACATAAGACTTACTTAGACATGCGAAAATATCGACATACTAAGCAACAATTGAGACGAATCGTCCCACAAAAAGATCTCAGAGCTCCGATAAAATAGATCTGGGATGGACCATAGCATATACGATGCGACAATTGTTCTGGGGAATCTGTAATTCGTATCGGCTCATTTCCTCAAATGTCACAAAATACAAAAAGGGAAGAAATCCCGAGACGACAGATTAAAGTAAATCAAATATTAAGGTCAATACATGTTTGAGGACAAAGATTCCCTTAAGGGGAAGGCAATGTAACGAACATAAAATCAATATAATAATTAAATAACTAATAATTAACATAATTAACTATAAGATGAAAGGACATGACCTGTCAAGTCACAATTCCCAAGCCTTATTTAATAGGTGGGTCATCAACCATTGTAATCATCTTTTTATCTATCCTTTCACCAATACAATACATTATTTATTATGGCTTATTCGATAATCCAAATATTTTGGTAATCTTTGTGTGAGAGAACTTTTGTTCGCCTCATCTAGAGTGTCATTTCGTACCAACACTAAAAGTCTCTTCATCGCACAACTGAGGCATTTTAATCCACAATTCAAGGTTGTAAGCGCTTGAGCTCATTTTAAGTTTGTCATCATTGGCGATGTTTTTAATTACCCATCCTATCTCCCTAATGTCATACCCCCTTGAGCGTTCTCATGGATGTTCGCTTGACATGAGTTACCATTGGATATTAAATTACCAAGGGCTTCCAAATAGACATGACTCCAAACATGGCCTTGTAGGGATCCATCCTTTGCATCTTCCATAACTGTGTTGTCTAGTCTTCTTGTCATACTCGCTTGAATCCACCTCACTTGTGAACTGTTGATCTACTTTCCTGCCCAAGCTATTTTTATCATAGCCCAACCTTGGGCACTTGGCCTAGCCATGTTGTCATGTTGGTGCTCATGTGGGTGGATCTCTTCCTTGGTTGGGATCATCCACATCCGAGTAAATGGGTAAACACAGCCAAGATTGCAATCTAATGAAGTAGTCCATTTTGAATTTACATAAAGTTGCAAACAACTGCCTATATGAGTAAAGAACCTGCACATATTAAATGTAGAGTTATATGTTAACATGCGAGGCTTAATTATCAGTGAAACCTAATAGTTTCTGCCACCACATCGTGGGCTCCAAAGCCCGATGGTGAACAGAAACAATACTGTGCAAAATCAAATAGCAGTCACACAATTTTTTTTTCTAAATTCAATTTAATATGAAAACTTGAATGTAATATTAAAATGTTAAATATTATACTGCCTAAAAAATTACTTGTCTATGATTTTTGAGTAATTATCAGCAAGCGAGCACTAAATGCCCCTCGGCCCCATCTCACCAAGCTCAATGTGTGCGCACAACAAGCAAGGAAGGACACAATCATTATAGACAAGATATTTCAAGGTTGCAAGTTGTAATGTGTCTATATTAATTTATGTACTGACGCGCATGTACTAACACACATAGAATATCGATGTAACCTCATTAATTGCCATTAATATACCCATTAATACACCCTAGACGACACCCCATGTTAACCTATCCATACTTAAGTCATTAAAATTGGCTGACGTATGCCCACCGCCCCATAGCGGGCAACACAAAACTAGGAAGACGTCAACCTCTAGCAACCAATGACAATTTAAATAAAGGTATTTTTAACAATCAATTTTCAACCTCATTTTCGTGTCCATGATCACTGCTTATATACCTCATGGATCCATAGTGTTCTTGGATTTTGGAGTCCATGCTTCATGTTACTCTTGAGCATGGGTATGCCTGCCTCGGGAAGAGAGTTCTTACTTGATATGTTGTAGGTGCCTCTTATGGCTGATTTCTAGGAAATTTTATTTGGGTTACTTCTGTACTCACTTCTAAAAGGTTGTAATGTATCTCAACCATCATTTATCCCTCTGACCTCATATAATGGGGGCGTTTGTTATAGCATATTTTGTCACACCAATCCCATGGATGCTTATGATGGTCCGATCTTACCCATTTGCCCCTTTTGTAGACTTTGATCCTTTGTGATGTATGAACAATAGTCTATCTTAGAAAACTTCTAAAAAACTGCGTTTTCCAACACATTTGCACCCTAGAGTGGGATATCCAGTGTATATGCACCCTGTCTTTGGCTAGCCCGCATATGTGTTTGTTCGAGGGTAAAAAATAAAAATAAATTATTTTACGGAAACAAAAAGTTCCAGTTATGGTAGTTCCCAATTACACAAATCCCATAAATAACCATCTCTAACTTCCATAACTACCTCTCCATCAATATAAAAGAGGCACAAATGAAAGAAAAATATATTCTTAGTTCTATTGATTAGCTTTGGAAGATTGAACATTGTAGAGAGCATATCCTCATGTTATTCAACTAAAGTCGGATTTAATAAAATACCTTCGTCAAGTGTCTGCAAAATTATATATCCCCTATCTGGAACATTGTATTTGCATCCCTTCTTGTGAGCTTTATTATGTCATAGAATTGCAGGGATTCTCTTGGGCATACTTATTAAAAGAAGATTTAGATTGGAAGTTGAATGTTTGGAGGCCCGGGTGGAAGAACTACGATCTAAATTTTAGAACGGTGCTACAACAAGACTCGGGTGATACCGTTCTATTGTATCTTGTTTTTTTATTATATAAAAGAATTCTCTTTTTCGTCCATATCAATTGTTTAATTCGTATTTGTAAATATTTAATATTGGATGGGTAATTTTGCAAGTTTAATTATATTTTGAATCTTTGCAATTGTGACTACTCTTTGCTATTTCTTTATTCTTTTTCAGATATCAAATTGAAGGTTTGAGCAAGAAGTTGTAGCAACAAGAATAGAATTCTTCTTCAAATGATAGGAACCGAGTAAGTTATCTTCTAACTATTTGTCGATTTGTAGTTGTTTGTAAAGATTAAAGATTGCATTTGCTTGATTTATTTGGCTTTCTTTTATGGGCATCGATATGTGGTGAATCACCTAAAGATCACTAGGGTACCATATAATCCCAAAACACATCCCTACCATCAATCCATAAATAATTATGACAATTAAATTCATGCACCAAAATTTACATACATTGTAAAATAAATGCATACAAAATAGAAAATATAAACACAACAATTCATAACACAATTAAAGAAATTATCTTTCTAGAAAACGTTCCTTCAACTGGCTGCAAATGAAGGATGTTCCTCCCATCTGTAGGCACTTTGTTACACTTATTCTTTCTATGAGAAAGGTCACCCAGATGTTGAGGTTATCAATCCACAAGGATGAAGTTCATGATCTTTCTACTCAACCCACAATTGAAATAACTCTTTTGTGCTAAAAATCCCTCTACAAAATTTTCAATCAATCAATACTCTCCCCCTCATCTTGCACAATTGAAGGAATGGGATTCCCTTCTTTGCAAGTAGTCCCTCATGCTATCCAACTTCCCTTCTAGTTCTACAACACAAACTGGATAAGGAACACCGTTGTTGGGGCCCCATGCATTCTGACATGTAGACCAGGTTACTGTCACAATGACACAATAACCATTAACACCTATTTCCATGGAAATTTACATTAGTAGGTATGGAAGCTCAAATTTACTCATTTCCCCCTTTGTATTTACCATCAAGAAATTCTTGAAAAATGATTACTATAATGATTCTCTACACTTAATTTTCAACCTTTTATATGCATTTTCAGAACTTTCCATGTAGAACTCATGAGAAACCCTTGCTTTTTCCCTTTAATCCCAACTTAATATAATAAGATAACAAGGTTAATTAAGCCACTCATAAACATGTGTTTATGGACCTTAGAATATACTCCTAACTACAGTTTACAAGTAAGGCTAAGGGAATAGTTAATAGTTCACTATGGCCCACTCCCCTTAGCCTCCCTTTCATTTGCTCCACTTGTGGAATCATATCCTCCCATCTCTTCTTCGTCCTTCTTCATTTGCAATTGTCATGGAATTTTATATCATATACAAATGTGCATGCTTACAACAACTTTGGTTGTCCTAACACATTTACAATTGGATTCTAGCCATTTCATCATTACATACATAATTAAATTTTGAGGTTGAAAATGGGGTGTTACATTCCCCTCCCCCATAATTTATGCTTGATCCTTGGTGCACATCGACACATTGTGCATTTACAAAAATCTACATCAAAATTTTCAAACACCCACACATAGCATCCTCTGGATCTTGCTTTGCTTCCTAAGGGTTGTAGTGGGTCCATTAGACATTTACCTACATATTTTCTTTATTATTTGGTAACATGACTATTGGGCACCATTTTGACCTCTTTTTGTCATCTAAATATCTTCCAATTTCCTCCATAAAACCTTCATACTGATTTATAAAGCCTGAAATTTACCCACAAACTTTGGTCAAAAGGTATAAATGTCATTGCTTTTTAACAAATTGAATTTTGAGATTTTTAAGGCATTTAAACTAAGGTTTTTATTCAAAATTACAGGATGTGCTAACTTCCCGTAATATCTTCTAGGTTGGATACTTGTAGGCCAGCTAGGCGTGAACTGAAAGATGGGGAAAGGATCCTCAGTGTCCAAGGATGGATAAACTTCCAACGAATAGATGATGTGGCTCTCACAGGTGTCGAGTCAATGCCGGTCAAAGATGACCACCTGTGCTACCACTCAGCACAAAAGCAGGGCAATTCCGATTTTGTTTATTTTCGTGGATCTGATAGAGGATCTCGAGGACTGTATGTCATTATTAGCTTCCATATTAATAGCATTTCTAGTTTTTTTAAAGTTTGTATAAGCATTTCATAAGACAGAGGAGAAACGCATCACAATTTTGGCGACAGAAAATGCATAGCGTTGTTGATTACTGTGTATGATCGATTTTATTATGGTGAATATAATAGAAGTTTAAGCTCTGTGATTCTCCCTTTGCGTGTGTGAACGAGGCATTGGAGGGCCCCCTTTGTCAAGTCTGCACACATTTCAATTGCCAGTGAACGATTTGGATTGTTGCCATAAACGATTTGGATTGTTGTCAGTGGTATGTTTTAGTTCCTGTAGAATCGATTTTTCTTATTGCAGAATGAGTTAGATTGCTTTAAATCAGTTTTATCAGCTCTGTTATTTCATTAGTTATATGTTGTAGAAATGGTTCAGACTACTATCTCACATTGCTGTACATTGCTTGCTTATTCAATGATGGAATATTAAGAACATTTACACATTATGAATACTTTCCTGCAAAGGGAAATGATGTTTGATTGTTTATTCGATGTTGGGATAATAGGCAGAGTCTCATAACTCATATTTTAGGGTTAGTGTTTTTTTTTAATTTTTTATTATCTCAGAAGATTTCACATATAAATTGCTGTGTAATTGAAATATCAAATGAAGCTATTTCTGTAAGGGAATTTTTGTGTTTTCAAACCACAGTATCCTAGTCTTTCAATAGGTTTATTTCATAAGTAAACTAGATTTCCAGTTAGGTCTAGCTTTGAGTCCTTATACTTGGATATGCCTCTAAGTCTACCAACTCCGGATTGACATAAACTCAAGGTTTAATCTACATTAGTGGATCGAAGCCCAACATTTGGCGCCGTTGCCGGGGAGGCATTTTAGAAGCAGGCTTAGGAACTTTAGTTCTCTGATAAAAACAAAATTTCAACAAACCATAGAGTAGATTTTAGTTTTATGTCAAGACAAAGAGACGAGAAAGGAAGATTTATCAAAAACCCTCCAAAAACAGAAGTAACGGGACCTTCTTTTCCAAAAGGATTCATCACAACAGTTGGTACTTTTAAAATGGCTGAGGAAGAAACATCAAAAGGGCCAACTGTTGAATAGAGAAGGGAGTATGAGAGAATGTTAGAAATAGAAAATAAAAGAAGACAAGAGATAAGAGAAGAAGAGAGGCGACATGAAAGGGAAGAAGAAAGGAGACATGATAGGGATGAAAGAACAAAAGAAGATCAAGAAGCCACCTTTAAATTTCCCATCTTAGACACTAGCATTACCCTACGGGAAGAGGTAAAAATGAAGAATATTCCACCATCTGTCCTACCATATTTCTATGGTATGACTTCTGAAGATCCAGACTCTTTCCTATTCGAGTTTGATATCTTGTGTCGAACTTATGGATACACTGATGACACCCATAAGCTTCGTCTTTTCCCTGCTACCCTTAAAGCAGCTGCCTTGAAATGGTTCATGGGCTTAGGAGAGCATTCTATAACTAGCTAGGAAGAGATGAGGAAAATCTTTCTTAGAAAATATCAGGCATACTGCAGATCAAAGGATTTAAAAGATGACATTTTCAGAATGTCTCAACAGGAAGATGACAGTTTGGAGGAGTACTTAGAAAGATTTTCATACAACCTGCAGAAATCGAAATACAATTCTTTAACACTTGAGATCATTCGGACAATATTTTTAAAAGGAATAAGAGAAGAATATTTGGATATTTTGAATGTTATGGGAAAAGGTGTCATCTCCTACTTACCCTTCGATGAGATATAAGACTTGTGTCGGAAGTATTCAAGAGGAAAGGCTAAAACTGGAAGAAGGGATGTCACTACCAAAGTAACTAAATCTGCAACCAGTGGTATCTCCAGAGATGAGCTTGGGAATCTGTTAGAATATTTTAAGACTGATTTATTGAGTACCTTAGGCACACAAATTGAAACATCAAAAACCAAGAAAATACAAGAACAACAGGACCAACAAGATCAAGCCTTGTCTATTTTTTGTCCTAAATGTAGAAAGAAACACCCACTAAAAGAATGTCCTTTAAATATTGTTGAAATTTGTGGCTTATGTACTTCAAATCACAAAACTGATGATTGCCCCAGATTGAAAGAATTGCAGGCAGTTCTAATGGAGGAGAATCAAAGCATGGAGTCTCTCTACTTTATGGGACAAAGAAGACCTTGGCAGCCACGATTTTCAGGTATGTCTCAAGATCCTATGCAGCAGTTTCATACAAATTATCAAACTCCTATTCAAAATTCATGGAGTGCACCCATGCCTTGGAAAACTTGGTCTCCTCCGTTAGCCCAATCTGCTCCAAATTGGAGAGGATATGCTCATGGTAACCAGACATATCAGCAAGCCTATTTACAGCCCTATCAACAACCTTCTGCATATCCCCAATACTAGCAGAATCAAGTCCAAGTCCCATCTTTCCAACAACCCAATATGGTTCCTCAATTGGGTCCACAACCTCAACAGCTTTAATTGCCATCCAATCAGCCTCCACCTCGGCCTACACAACTGCTAGCTCAGCCAATTCCAAATCCAAATAATAAAATAGACAAACCCATGTATAATGTTGATGATGGAATGGCACTCC
The DNA here is from genome assembly GCA_001517045.1 of Pseudotsuga menziesii. Classification (NCBI taxonomy): domain Eukaryota; kingdom Viridiplantae; phylum Streptophyta; class Pinopsida; order Pinales; family Pinaceae; genus Pseudotsuga; species Pseudotsuga menziesii. Next base: position 49,772 of record LPNX010423496.1, read on the forward strand.
CCTACTCAATCCTCCCACTTCAAAATATCAATTTAAGATTTGGGAAAACCTTACAAAAAGAATCTCCTGTTATCTTAGAAGAACAAACGGAAAATGAGAAAACTCCAAAAAAATTAAATACAGAAAAATCACAGTAAAAAAATCACAGTCAAAAAGGGAAAACATTAGTATCTTATACACCTCCTTTTCCAGAAAGGTTGGTCAAAGAAAAAATTTCAATCTCCCTACCTGATTTTGATGTTTTGAATGAGTTAACTAATGTATGTGTCAAAATTCCCCTACTGCAAGCTATAAAGGATATTCCAATTTATACTAAAGTAGTTGAGGAATTATGTCTTAATAAAAGAAGGAAGGATCCATAAAAAATTCATGTCGTAGGAAATCTAGCAGGATTAATGTCTAACACTGTTTTCATTGAAAAGTATGTAGATCCTGGAATCCCAATGGTTACAATTACTGTTAATAATTTTTCAATTCCAAAAACACTGATTGATCTAGGTTCTGCCATTAATGTCATGACACTAGAGACAATGGAATACCTTCTCTTGACAAATCTCAGACCAACCACAACAGTTTTGGAATTAGCTGACAGGTCTAAAATTACACCTGAAGGGATCTTAGAAGATATTATTGTTTCTTTATACTCCTGGGAGTATCCTGTTGATTTTATAGTGCTACAACCAAAGTCTAATCTAGGAGGTCACCCATTGATTCTTGGCAGACCCTGGTTGGCAACAACAGATGCTTTCATAGGGTGTAGGTCAGGAAGTATGCTTATTTCACATGGGACAGAGAGAAAACAAATTGCACTTTATCCTTTTGCCCAAAGACCTTCCACATTAGATCAACTATCATGGATTAATGAGACTAAGGAACAGGAAGAAGAAGTGATTCATCCTGTCCTGAGTATCAATCAGTTCTTTGATTTTCAGGAAGAAAACAACAAAGATTTGTTAGATTATTTCATTGCTGAACCTGATATTTCTGAAGAATTAAGAGACATGCAGTATGCTATAGCAGATCAAGTTTTAGGCTATAATTTTCAGGAAAATTGCACAATACATTTTTTAGCATTGGCACTTCATGATATTTTTAATGTTCATTCAATCACAGATATTCAAAGCAAAACAATTGAAATCAGTCCAGGAAAACATTTGAATATAAGTGCACATCTTACTACATCACAGGAAGAACAGTTGATTACTTTGCTGAATAAATATTCCCATGCATTTGCTTGGGAGTACACTGATATGCTAGGTATTCATCATGAAACATGCACTCACCACATTTACACTTATGATAAAATCAGATCTCTTAGACAACCGCAACATAGAATGAACCCTATATTAAAAGAGATAGTCAAGGAAGAGTTGCAGAAGTTGTTAAAAGTAGGATTTATTTACCCCATCTCCGATAGCCAATGGGTTTCTCCCTTGGTTGTTGTTCCTAAAAAAAATGGTAAATGGCGCATATGTGTAGATTACAGGGAGTTAAATAAGGCAACATTAAAAGACTATTTTCCATTGCCTTTTATTGATCAAGTGTTGGATACCTTAGCTAGAAAATAATATTTTTCATTTCTAGATGGTTTCAGTGGGTATAATCAAATTAGTATTGCAAAAGAAGACCAGGACAAAACCACCTTTACATGTCCCTGGGGCACATATGCCTACAAGGTTTTACCTTTTGGCTTATGTAATGCCCCAACCACCTTTCAGAGGGCCGTCTTGGCCATTTTTGCAGATCTAATTCATGAATGTGTTGAAATCTACATGGACGATTTTTCTGTGTATGGAAGTACCTTTGAGGATTCCTTAGCAAACTTGGAGAAAATTTTAAAAAGGTGTGTTGATTCCAATCTTTCCCTTAGTAACGAAAAGTGTTTTATGATGATGAATGAAAGGATAGTTTTAGGACATCACATTCTTCATCTGGAATAAAAGTAGATCCTGCTAAAATTCAAATCATAGAAAATTTATCTGAACCAACAACTCAAACATATGTAAGAATCTTTTTAGGGTATGCAGGCTATTATCGTAGATAGTAATGGAAATTTTTAGTAAGATAGCTCTGCCACTGTTTAAATTGCTTTCAAAAGATGTACATTTTAATTGGGATACTGACTGTCAATCTGCATTTCAGACACTTAAAGAGAAGCTCTCAACTGCTCCCATTTTAAGGGGACCAAATTGGACATTGCCTTTCCATATTTCTACCGATGCCTCTGCTACTGCAATAGGGGCCTCTTTGGGACAGAAAGGGCATACCATGACTTATGCTATCTATTTTATTAGTAAAAATCTGACACCTGCAGAGATGAATTATACAGTCACTGAAAAGGAGATGTTGGCGGTGGTTCATGCTGTAAACAAATTCTGTCATTACATTACTGGCTATGAAATTTTTGTCCACACAGATCATTCAGCTTTACGATATTTAATGAATAAATCTATCACTAATGGTCGGATCACTAGGTGGTTGCTATTAATGCAGGAATTCAATATCATTGTTTTAGATCGGCCTGGACGAGAAAATCAAGTGGCAGACTTCCTGTCTCACTTACACAATACTGGTGAGGTTGTTCCTATTTTAGATAGTTTTCCCGATGAACACTTATTTGCAATTTCTGTTATCACTCCTTGGTATGCTGACATTGCTAACTATTTATCATCAGGACAACTACCACCATCTATGTCATCTAAGGAAAAGAAAAAGATTATTAAACAAAGTGCTAGGCATATATGGTTTAATGGTGATCTCTTTTACACAGGATATGATCTAATTATCAGGATATGTGTACGACAAGATGAAGTTTTAGATATTTTGAAAGCATGTCATGATGAACCATGTGGTGGCCATTTTGTAGATAAAATAACAACATACAAGATACTCAATTTGGGGTATTACTGGCCTTCTATTTTCAAAGATGCTAAGAAGTATGTTAGAAGTTGTGATACTTGTCAACGAATGGGATGGCTAGTCCGATTTGATGAAATGCCCCTCCAACCACAAATCCTCATAGAACCATTTGAAAAGTGGGCTCTTGACTTCATTGGTCCAATTCATCCACCATCACAAGGGAAGAAGTACATTTTGGTATGTACAGAATACGTTACCAAGTGGGTAGAAGCCAAACCATTACCAAGAGCCACTGAACAGACTGTGGTAAACTTTCTTTTTGAGGAGATATTTGTCAGATTTGGGGTGCCGAGAGAGATTGTAACTGATCAAGGTACCCAGTTTACTTCCAAACTAGTGCAGGAGATAGCGGCAAAGTACAAGATTAAGCACATAAAATCCACCCCTTACCATCCACAAGCAAATGGCCAAGTGGAATCTACAAACAAGACTTTAGAAGGAATCATCACCAAAACTGTCCAGATGCATAGGAAGGATTGGTCAGCTAAGCTTACTGAAGCTTTATGGGCATACCGCATCACTTGGAAAAATAGTACTGGTTTTTCTCCTTATCAGCTTGTTTACGGTAAGCAAGTCCTTCTACCTATAGAGTTTTAAATTCATACCTTCAAGTTAGCAGCAGATTTGGGTATGGATCTTTCTGAGGCACAACAAGAAATAATACTTCAATTGAATCAACTAGATGAGATGAGACAGGCTGCCATAGAACACAATATTTTGATACAACAACAGAGAGCTCAATGGCATGACAAGTTTATCAAAAAGAAACTATTTCACATCGGTGACTAGGCACTATTGTTTGACTCCAAGTTCAAAGAGTTCAAAGCCAAATTCACAACTCATTGGCTTGGTCCATATGAGATTATAGAGGTATATGACAATGGCTCAGTCAAACTTCAAACAATTGATGATGAAGCATGTACATTTGTGGTCAATGGCCATCGGCTCAAACTGTATACCAAGCCTATCGACAAGGAAGGTTTCATACAGCAGATTTCACAGCAACGAGAAATGGAAGTGCTGGATAGACACATTGGTGTTTCTCCTTCACTTGCTTCTTAACTGATCTGATATAGAAAATAAAGAAAGAAAAAAACAAGAAAAATAAAATAAAACAATATATATATATATATAATTAATAATAATAATAATAATAATAAAAACAATAAAAAAGGGGGTTTAGTTGTGAAAACCAGGCCACTGGCACAACATAAACTTGAATTTTCCATGGAAAACCAGGTTCGCTTGGCCATTGAGAATTCCTAAAAATATTTGTCAAAATTTCATGTCTCTTACATAGTTTTATTTTTCAATAATGAAGTTCTTGTTTGACTTGAGGATAAGTCAATAAGTAGGCCTATGAGGGGGATAAGCATTTTTATGCTTTCTTGGAACCCTCCAAGTCTTTTTCATATGCATAGGGACCTGATTTCTAGCAATACAGAGGGAACTGACTTCCAGTAAAGCAGAAGAAATCTACAGAAGGACCTGACTTCTAGCAAAGTAGAAGGAATTTGAGATGGCAGACATTTTGAAAAGAAGACATCAGAAGGACAGATATGAATCAGAAATAAATGCAAACCAGTTACATTAGGCAGCAAGCTCATCATAAAGGGATATCAAGCAAAGTCTGTAAGAATTTTAGTTTTTGTGTTTTAAAAGTTGCATGATTCTTTGTTTCTAAGTAATGACATGTTCACCTATTCTCATAAACTTGACTGCCTATCCTCACAATCTCTGCCAGCATTCCATTTACTTTTCATTATCCTACCCTAGGGGTCAAGATGGTGGTCAAAATCAAACCCAGAAGCAAATTTTAATGGCCAAAACATATACTGCATTCTACAGGCAGGGTCTCCTTCTTAGCAGAAAGACAGACAGGGTCTCCTTCTCAGCAGAAAGTGAAATGTTCTAAGAAAAATAAAATAAACTAAAAAATGGAATTTCAAATGTTTTTCTATATATACATTAGTGCATCATGCATTAAGTAAACATATAGAATATAAATGGCTGTGTGTATTTCCCAAAAAAAGGTGAAAAGAGCCACTTCAATTGAAGAAATCCCTTCATTACAATTTGTAATCAAACATTGGGGCATGTAAAGGAACTAAAGTATATTATATGGAGATGAATTAAAACCTCACCTTTAATTTATTTCCTGAGTGAATAACTAAATGAAAAGTGGCATGTTCCTGTAATGATGACAAAAAAAAACGTGGTTATATGCCCCACAACAGTATACAAATGTGCCTAAAAATTGCATGAATTGGGGATATCGAGGATTACGATTTGGTCATTTTCTTTTAGATCAAATCTAACTCTTTTTCTCTGCAAAAGCCGATTGTTGTGGGTAGTAGTTTTCAGTGAGAGGAAGCCATGGATTATAGGAAGGATGCAGGCACTAATTTGCTGTGGAAGTATCACACAGGAAGAATTGAAGGCAATTACACCAGGAGGGAGGTAAATCTTAAAACTTTTTGCCAAAGAAACTGATAAGACCAACAACAATTCCAATTTCATAGTGTCGATTTGGGATAAGAAAACAATTGCAGAGTTAAAAAATTGAAAAGTTGAAGTTTCTTGTTGCACATCTCTTTCCTATCAAAGTTCAAAATGTCATCTAGACTAGAACCAGAGAAATTCAATCCCACTGATATTCATGAGAATTGCATGGAGATTTTTGAAAAGAAACAGTGGGTAACTTTTTTTGAAAAGTTTGATGGGCATAATGATAATGTTATTTTAGCTTTTGCTGAAACATTTGATGGAGAAAGGGCTATAGTGGGAAACTTGAACTTCAGACTGTCTGAAGACATCTTGGCACAAATTATTGGCCTACCACAGCAAGGAGAAAGATTTTTCAAAACTAAACAATTTAAGGAGAAGGCATGGATACCCTTTTTGTGCAGATCAAGAGCAGGGTCAATGAACTGGAAGAAAGGGATACCAAGGAGCTGGTTGGTTCATCCCTGGGATGAAATAGTCTATGTTATCCAAAAATTCATTACCTGTGAAGGCTGATTCAATATTGTGTATCTTTACCATATCATGTTGTTGCAGCATTTAAAGGGTGATTGTGAAATTAATATGCCCCATTTCCTGTTACAGAGTCTATCTAAGATAGCTAAGGCTGTCCAAAGGCATGCAAAAGATAAAATGACAAGCCTTTTTCACTGTGGACTTATTAAAATCATCATCAAGCATGAGTTATAGAAGCAAAATTTGACATGGTCAAATTTTTTAATTCATAATCAGTTTGAAGAACAAGAAGAGTTCCTTGAAGAAGGTTTAAAAGAAGACAAATTATTGATGATAACATACCCCAAGGATGGAGAACAAAACCCTGAAGCAACAAGCTCAAAACTGCCAAAGAGGAAAAAGAAAAAGAAAGAGGTATTGTTAGTCACAGATGATGAAGACAACTCTGAGGCAACAAGTTCAAAATAGCCTCAAAGAAGGATACGAACCAGGAGTGTGATAAGAGAAGAAAAACAGTTTCAAAAGCAAGACCATATTTTCACCACTTACCAGAGAAAGCCAAGGAAGTATCACCAAGTTTGAAATAAGTCAGCACTGGAAGAAGATGATGGAATTCAGCAGAAATAGTATGAATATATACAGGCGTTAGAAAGTCAAGAAGAAGATCTAGCAGGTGAGATAGGGTAGGATATCCAAGAAACTGATGAAGTGATAAGACAGACAAAAAGAATCAATATCTTCTTGGATCAGCAAGAGAAAGAAAAGAAAAATCAATCAAAACAGGAAATCATAAAAGACTCAGCTTCTCCTTTCTTAAAGCAGCAAACTATGGAAGGAGAAAAGAAAGAAGATTCAGTACAAGAGGATGAAGAATTGGGGATGGACACCAATTCTGTGCAGCTTCCAATGAATATGGAAAATAAGAAAACTTCCAAAAACAGTAAAAAGACTAGGAGGTTGAAGCTTGAAATAAACGAATTAGAACTAAGGAATGAGAAGCTAAAAGAAATCAACTGGAAGCTTAAAGTTCAAAGGACACGCATCTCCAAGCATGCATATAGATGGTATAAACAAAAGAAGATTCATAAGACCAAGTATGAGAGACTGAAAGTTCTTTATGCATCTCAAGCTTCAACAGATGCATCGTCTCAGACAAGAGATTAAAAGCAAGAAGGCCAGCAACAAAATTTTGGTTTTGATATAAATAGGGTCAGATATTTTTGGGCATGAGGACATGCAACAGCTTCCTCTTAGGGGAGATGTTGGGCACCATTTTGACCTCTTTTTGTCATCTAAATATCTTCCAATTTCCTCCATAAAACCTTCATACTGATTTATAAAGCCTTAAATTCACCCACAAACTTTGGTCAAAAGGTATAAATGTCATTGCTTTTTAACAAATTGAATTTTGAGATTTTTAAGGCATTTAAACTAAGGTTTTTATTCAGAATTACAGGATGTTCTAACTTCCCGTAATATCTCCTAGGTTGGATACTTGCAGGCTAGCTAGGCGTGAACTGAAATATGGGGAAATGATCCTTAGTGTCCAAGGATGGATAAACTTCCAACGAATAGATGATGTGGCTCTCACAGGTGTCGAGTCAATGCCAGTCAAAGATGACCACTTTTGCTACCACTCAGCACAAAAGCAGGGCAGTTCCGATTTTGTTTATTTTCATGGATCTGATAGAGGATCTCGAGGACTGTATGTCATTATTAGCTTCCAGATTAATAGAATTTCTATTTTTTTTTAAGTTTGTATAAGTATTTCATAAGACAGAGGAGAAACGCATCACAATTTTGGAGACAGAAAATGCATAGCGTTGTTGATTACTGTGTATGATCGATTTTATTATGGTGAATATAATAGAAGTTTAAGCTCTGTGATTCTCCCTTTGCGTGTGTGAACGAGGCATTGGAGGGCCCCCTTTGTCAAGTCTGCACACATTTCAATTGCCAGTGAACGATTTGGATTGTTGTCAGTGGTATGTTTTAGTTCCTGTAGAATCGATTTTTCTTATTGCAGAACGAGTTAGATTGCTTTAAATCAGTTTTATCAGCTCTGTTATTTCATTAGTTATATGTTGTAGAAATGGTTCAGACTACTATCTCACATTGATGTACATTGCTTGCTTATTCAATGATGGAGTATTAAGAACAGTTACACATTATGAATGCTTTCTTGTAAAGGGAAATGATGTTTGATTGTTTATTCGATGTTGGGATAATAGGTAGAGTCTCATAACTCATATTTTAGGGTTAGTGTTTTTTTTTTACTATCTCAAAAGATTTCACATATAAATTGCTGTGTAACTGAAATATCAAATGAAGCTATTTTTGTAAGGGAATTTTTGTGTTTTCAAACCACAGTATCGTAGTCTTTCAATAGGTTTATTTCATAAGTAAACTAGATTTCCAGTTAGGTCTAGCTTTGAGTCCTTATACTTGGATATACCTCTAAGTCTACCAACTCTGGATTGACATAAACTCAAGGTTTAATCTACATTAGTGGATCAAAGCCCAACAATGACCTTTCTATATAGGATACACACCGGTTGTATATGCATATATCCTTTCGATTCTACCTTAATAAAATCCCAACCAATAATATGATTAGGACTAGGTACATACTTTTTCAACAATGACACATGAAACACATTACTAACTTTTATGCAAGCAAACAATGCAAGTTCATATGCAACATACCCTAGTATCCTAGCTAAAATCTCAAATGACCTGCAATGTCTAGTCACTAGCTTAAGGAAAATCCCTAGCTTTAAGGAGCTCTTCTTCAACTAACTTTCAAATATACATTCTTCCCCATTATAAATTTATTTGATATTCTACCCTTATATACACAATTTTCATACCTATCATGTGCTATTTTTATATTATGTATGATCTCAAACATTTGCTCTTCCATTTTGTTTAAGCAATTCTGGCCCAAATATTACTTTGTTTGGTGGATTGTCCCAAATTATTAAAGTATTTCACTTTCTACCATAGAAAGCTTCAAACGGAATCATCTTCAAAAAGCATGATATCCATTATTATATGAAAACTCCACTAAATACAATTAATCTTCCAACTTGGATTGTTTGTCCATCATATACATTCTTAACTTATTTTCAATTACTTGATTCACTTTGTGAGTCTGTCCACCTATCTATGGATGATATGTTGTACTTAAGTTCAGTTTTGTTTCAAATCCTTCGAATATATCTTTCCAGATGTTTCAAGTAAACTTTGGATCCTTATATGAATCAATTTCCTTAGGTATCCCGTGAAACCCAACAATCTCTTTCATGTAAATATCTACTATATTAGTTTCCTTATGAGTAGAATTGAGTGGAATAAAGTGATATATTTTGACAACTTTTACACCACTACCATGATTGAATCATGTAGCCTTGCTATTTTGGGTAACTCAGTGATAAAACCAATAGTTACCACTTCCTATTCCACCCTGGTATTTTCAATGGTTATAGTAATCCCGTGGAATGTTTTTGTTCCATGTTTACCCCGAAATTCCATTCATCTTGCTATATATTCAACAATGTATTTATTCATTCATGGAAAAAAATGACTTCTTACTACTGTAATTGTCTTTCAATATCCAGGTTGTCCATCATATGGAACATTATGTATCTCTCGTCATTACTAGTTTCCTTAATTCACAAGAATAGAAACACAAACTCTATCATTATGCATAAGAATTTTATCCTCTCACAACTCATAACCTTCATATTCATGATATACATTTTCCTATTGCAATCCTTCTTTTACTTGAAGGTATTGTTCATTGCAGATAACAACTTCAAGAATTTTGTTTCTCAATTCTAATTTTCTTCACATTTTAATGGTTGTAGCATGATTATATACTTTGATATAATTTTGCGTTATTCCATATTTTAATTTCAAAAGTAATCATATTACTTATCCCACGACTTCCCGATTGACCCGCAAGGGGAAAGAGATGCGTGGTAGGACTAATTAGAAAACTGGTGTTGTGTATCTTTGATTGCATTTTCATTAATTGTTTCGTTAGTCATAATAAAATCAACCCCTCCTTGATTCCCCAATTGAGGTCCACTTGGATCGAAAGAGGTTCCTAGAGGGTTTTCTTTTTAACAATAACACTTGTTTTAAAATTTACTAAAAATAACAAAGACTCCAGTGTGTATGATATGTACTTGGATGTGGTTCGTCCGATCAGTCAAGCTGTATCAAAAGCACTTGAGTGACTAGAATAGTTAGGATTCACTCTCCACAAATTGACAAACCATCAGGCGAAAATCCAACGCCTCGATCAAACCATTACGGTGGAAAAATACCCAAAGGAAGCGGGAACTCTTGAAAAGTGACCTCGGGGTGCCGATCTCTGTTACACCTTCAGGTGCATTATGAACAATAGTCTCAGAGACTCTATTCAGCCTACATATTCCTTGCGGGTAGCCGTGACGGTTTAGTTTTGGACATACTTCAAGTACCCCCTAGGTATATCTGGAGTCCCCTCGCGTAAGTTAAATTACTCATCTTATTATATTAATTTAAAATTAACCAAGATACAATTGCACAACATTCATTCCAGCACTTGCAAGCACTCTTAATTGTTTTTCGACTCCATTTTCAAGGCACTGGTCAGCTATTTCTTTCTTTCAATCTATATGTGATTGGGTGTCATTTTCGTGCTTACTTGTGATTATCTCATCATGTTATTTGCTGTTTACAATTGTTAAATCGAAACTCCTAAAAAACTTACTCTTTAATACCATCATCATACTAAATAATTTTTCCTTAGTAACTTAATAGGGTCTACCCCCCTTGGCTTCGTTAGGAGTTGAGCCTAAACGAAGGAGTCAAGAACAAGGTGACAGCCTTGACTCAAGACTTTCCCCCAAGGACACACCAAGTGGCTTGAATATTTCTTCCACGTAACCCAGGTGTGTGAAAGGCGGAAACATAGTCAGCCCACTAACAGATGGATTCTTGGACTTACTCAGCCAAGCCAACACAGGGATGCACTACACGACAAAATGCAAGTTCTGGGTATGAATCAAAACAGTTTTGGCAACAAAACGAATTGCCAAGATGGGTGAAAACATCCCCCTAACAACCAAGTCGATTTCTAGGGACATTTTGGCCCTAACGTGGCCAAAACAGACTCAACAACACCCAATAAAATTGTGGGTCTCTTCTCCCACTCATCGGGTGATTCGTCAGATCTCAACTTGAGTGCATTAAAAGTTTTGTTTCAAAAGAATGCGTTCAAGAGGTTAATTAATGGGACAGCATGAACAAAAATTATATGCTTTAGAATAGGAATGAAAGACAACACTGATAAAACAGATGTAAAGGAGAAAACACAGAAAACAGAGAGTCATAAACAGAAGTTGATAATGGAGTTCACCCCCTCCTCTGGGCTACGTCTCCGGGTCCCCTCTCCAATGGGTACCGATCCAATTAATCTCTTTAGAATGGTACAAAATGGTTCTGAAGTCAACTTCAGCAACTGTAAACAGAATGCTGTACAAATCTTTAAGACCTCTCTTCTGGAAATTACAATTAGCATTCAAAGACAAAGAAAGATAAAATATAATAGAGAATGTCGACTTCTACATCACATCGTCTGGACACTTTGCAACAAAATCTCTCTAAGCTTCTCATAACAGAGAAACGATGCTCTGTGCTCTAAAACAATCTGCGTCTCTCCACTCGGTCTGTCCCCCCCCCGTCTTGGTGGCCAGCAGGGATCAAGATTGAAGGGCTGGTCTTAATTTCATATTGAAGGTTATATATTCATGCATCCCTTCATTGATGAAGGGCTTTCAAAAAAACTCACATTTCAAATGACAGTAATAAATTAATTGTACATTTCATTAATTAAAAAAAAAAAAATTAAATTGCAAAATGGGATTTGTCATTTTAATGGGATTTGTAAAATTGCACAAGTGAATGTATATCCCTGCCTACATTGTGTTCAATTTATTTGACCAGAGCTTCGAGCAATGATTCCTTACATTGAAGCTATTCGCGATGACCTACCTTCTAGCTTTGACCTTATGGCTACTTCTATTATTATCTATCCTGTCTATGATCTTAAAAAGGTTAATTATAGATAAACAAGCTGTTGTAAACCTCGCCCTATTGAACCACCTGCCCTCGAAGACAACATCATTTGTAAGTTAGTAACAATAGAAAGCACAGACCCGAGAGAGAAAACTTGCCTAATGCAGAAATAAATCGCCATGTTTACCACTACAAGATCATTACCTCCTTATACCACTAGATCAAGGGAGCAAGCACAAGACAATATATGCGCTTGAAAACCGTTACTTGATTGTGCCAAGGGGGATTGTCAGAATATCCTGTACTGAAATCCATGCTTGCCGAAAGGCCCAAGGGAAAACAAATGACCTAATAGTAAATACAATAGAAAGACCAGAGTTTATTAGAACAGCTTTAGAACAAAAGCACTTTTCATTTGAAAAATTGCCTTTTATACAATTAGATGGTAGGTGGGGGTGGATGTGAGAGATAAAATTCCATTATTACAATGGGAACCACTTCAATGCCAGAAAATAGTAATCCCTTTCAAAGAATGGAGTTATATATCAAGGACGAAATCTAGAAAGCCCCTTTCCATCCCATTAAATGTTGACTCATGAGGAAGTTATTTCTCAAAAAGAAGCTTTCCTCTACTTTAATGTACTTGGTTTCCTCATACCAGACCATGGCTTACTTCACAATTCAAAATTGAGTTCATGCAAATAACCTTATATGTATATAAGAAGGCTCCAAGTGCTCGTGCACACTCAACCGTTGAGCCCTTGGTTGTGAGACAATTTTAAGAATGTCATTTATCAATTAATATTTATCCTAGAGAAAAGGTGTACCTGTAAAGAATGGGTGGCTTAGCAAACTCTACAGCTTATTAGCATGGATAAGATCAATATTTCCATATATATGAACATAATATGATAGATTTTCAAAACTGGGTATATATACAGAATTCCTCAAAAATAATATACAAAAGCAAATAACTTTAAACACAACACCCCTCCACTCAAAGCAATCCATCCCCCACAACAAATCAATTCTATTGCAATTAGTTAGCCCGTAACTCAATAGCACAGTGATAAAGAGAATATGGAAATGTTGGCCCGTAACCAAAGCAAATAAAACTTAAGATATTGAACCACGTGAAGAAGCTGTTGTATGAATTGTTCTATTCTGTAGCAATCTTGGCTTACGATGCTTCCTTTATTTTTCCTTATAAGTAAACTTTAAGAGATGAGCACGCCAGCAGTAGCTAGTCACAATTTAGTTTTTCCAGAAAAAAAAATCATAAAGGTTTCTTTTAACGAACCAGAAGTCATGAGGCACAGTGAAAAATGCAAAGAATAACAGAACTCACCTGAAGACGGATCAAAATGCAATCACCTACAACCAACAGAACATTCAAAGCGTGAGACTTGGAAGACATCTTGCTCCGATGCCGATCGTATGCCCTCGAAACGGCACGAGCAGTTGGGGAAAGACCCAACTTGGAGTGACAAACGTTGCATTCTATCACCCCGTTCTTCATCTTGCTGCACAAAGTTTATTGTGCACTCAAATGTCCAAAAAATCCCGACGATCACTTCTGAAAATGAAATCAAAGTCGGTATATCATATCAAGCCAAGTACACTAAACATTTTGGATTTCAAAATCGATGCAAGTTAAATCCGCATGTGCGTATATGGCAAAACTGTCCATAACGAGAGTAAGGAAATGCACAGTTTGCGAAGATAACAGACAAATTCAATGTTGTACAGAGATTAACTTCAAATTAACAGTAAATTTTCAAAGGGTGTCTGGATTGAATTGAAAGCAACAGCTAATTCTCAAAAGGGTGAAGTTAAATAACCACAAATCTAATAGAGCAATGCGCCTCAAGTGATTACCTGCAATATATTAGTGATCTGAGTTCGAATCTCCTGGTTAAAACCCATTACAGAGCACAGAGCCGCAATGTTGTTATCAAATATAGCCCTCACCAACAGATCCACGTTAATGCTCCTTCTCCTCGTTCTCTTCTGTATTCATATAGCCAGATCCCTAAATATCGTAATTCTAGCACCGTTTTCTCCTGAAGCCGTGGTTGATTTCAGCGGTAAAACCCTCAATCTGGCCGAATTCAGAGTTTTTCCGCAGCAAAATTTCTCCTTGAAAGTGGCAGATCGAGATCGAAAAGGTTCAAAAATTTGTTAAAGGAGAGTGTCAAATTGTGGATCTGTAACAAAAATTTGAGGTGCCAGGCGAAGGCTAGGGCTGGCTGGATGTATCCACCCAGGCAGAGTTCCTGTTTAAGGATCGAATAATGCGCCAAGTATATTCACCAACAACACATGCTATAAATACATCATACATGGTAATAAGCGGACTAGACACAATTCAAAAGAAAACGATGGGGCGACTCGCAAGTGAAGAGTAGCTGGTTGTTCAATGTTTTGTTGATGGAATTAAATTCTGGAGTAAAGAAAGCCTGCCTATTGGGTACGAGCCGTGGTCAACTGGCCATTAAACCTGGAGAGTCGAGACTGAGTCTGAACGAGTGACACGACGGTGGTAGGAGTCAGGACTCAGGACTGGAAATAAATGGCACTGTCAATGGGCGATTTTACTGACAGCCCTTTAAATGTCGTTTAAATTTAAATAAATATTTTTTTTTTAATATGTCAAAAATACAAAACCTCATTTTATATGACGGCCAAAATTAAGAGGCCACTTCACTGACGGGCTGAGAGCCCTTTGATGGGCCCTGACGGCCTGAATTTTGATCCCTGGTGGCCAGCCTCCTCTATTTAAGAGTTCAGTGGAAGGATAAGTAACGAATTCTTCTTTATTATCGTTACAACCATATGCTAAACTGAATCATGCCATCCCGCCAAGTCACAGCCCAAGCGTTATGTTACCACGACGTTCCAGATACCCAAAACGTTGCAACCAACTCCACGCACATGTGTCGATTCACAACATGTTGTAATGACTTGCAACTGGGCTATGCCACGTAACGTAACCGTTTGATGCTATTACAAAAGTTACAAATGTCGTAGCATATGAGGACTCCTCCATATGCCCGATCCGTTGTCGCAGCATATGAGGTCTTCGCCATACACCCGATCCGCTGTCGCAGCATATGAGTAACCTCCACGAACCATTCAATGTTCAACTTCGACGGTTTGCAAGCTACACGGCCCATACATAACTGCGCCATGCGATAAGCTGCGCACCATGCGATAGCTGTGTGCCTATGCGATAAGCTGTGCACCATGCGATAACTGCGCGACGTGCGATAACTGCGCTGCGCGTTGCCACAAATGTTAAGGGATGGTCACATATAATGTTTAGCATATGAGTTAAACCATAGATTAATAAACCTTGTACCATATTGGATCAGTGTAATTTATGAAGAGGAATAATCCACCGGATCATTCCTCCCCATTGGAGAGCTTTTGGACCACCAAAAGCTTGAATCATTCGGCAAGTAAGTGAGGGTACAACTCCCTCACTTTTCCAATCTCCATCCATCTTGCTTTGCTAGGATGCATGCCTTTAAGCCCCACCTGAAGGTACTCAGCATTCCCCCTTCGTGAAGTTCTTACATTTTTGTCAAGAATAACATCATCCTGCAACTCATTCATATATTCAGGTGCCATATCATCAACTGAAGGAATCTGTATGTTAGTTTCCTCATCTATGATCATAGGAGGCTCATATAGTTTAAGATTCTCAACATTGATAACTGAATAAATTTGCATGTATGGAGGTAAATTCAAGTGAAAAGCATTAGTACCGATCTTTTCCAAGATCTCAAAAGGACCATACCTGATAGGCTTAAGCTTTTTACCTTCACCATTCATTCTATCTTTGGTGATATGTAACCAAACTCTGTCACCAACCTGAAACTGATGATCAACTCGATGCTTGTCATGCCTAGATTTGTACCTTGCCTGGCTCTTCGCCAACTGTTCTTGAACTGCCTGTTGTACTACTTGGATTCTCTGAATGAACCTTAGCGCTTTATCTGCATCATGATGTCCATCCACTGCATCTTTGCCAAAAGAGAAGTCCATCGGTGTTTTTGGCAGATAACCAAAATAAGTTTCAAAAGGAGATTTTTTCATGGAAGAATGAACTGCATGATTGTAGGCATGATGTATATACTACAACTGCTCATCCCAGATTTTAGGATGCTTACTACAATATCCTCTGAGCAGCTGAACCACTGTCCTGTTTACTACCTCTGTTTGCCCATCGGTCTGTGGATGAAAAGCTGTACTTTTCTTCAGTTTAGTGTCCATAAGCTCCCATAAAGTCGACCAGAATTCTCCCAAGAACCGGGAATCTCGATCAAATATAATAGACATGGGCAGCCCAAAATGTACCCAAACATTCTGAAAGAATAGGTGAGCTGTTTGTTCAACAGTGATCTGTTTGTTACATGGAATTAAGATACACATTTTGCTAAATCTATCCACAACAACATATAGATAATCATGCCCTTTTCTAGACATAGGTAGTCCTCCTAAAAAGTCCATAGAAATGCTTTCCCAAGGACGAGAAGAAACTGGAAGAGGTGTGTACAAACCCAAGTTCCTATTGCTAGGCTTACTTGTTGCACACATAACACAACCTCTTATATATTTAGCTACAGCTTCTTGCATCTGAGGCCAATAACAATGATTCTGCAATACAAACAATGTTTTACTTACTCCAAAATGTCCTGCAATCAATGAACTATGTGCCTCTCGGATCACATGCACTCTTTCTTTCTCTGGAATATAGAGTTTATCGAGATGATACAAGAGCTGATCATGCACAAAATAGTTCTCTTCCTGTTTACCATGTATTAGTGATGCATATACTTTCTTAAAATCTTTATCTTCTGCATACTGCTCAATATAACTTTCATGTGTTAATGAACTGTTTTGAAGAATGATTGAAGCATTTGTAGGAGGCCTTGATAACATGTCTGCTACCTTATTATGAATTCCCTTTTTGTACTTAATTACGAGATGAAACTGTTGTAAGAATCCCATCCATCTTAAATAACTACTTTGTTGTATTTTAGTTTAAGATTGTAAATATTGAAGTGGCTGATGATCAGTATGTATGACTATTTCTTTGCCCATTATATAATGTTTCCACTTCTTCACACTCTGTACCAAAGCATACAACTCTTTGTCATAAGTCAGATAGTTACTTACCGCAGTAGAGAATGTTTCTGAATGGTAACATACTGGCTTTCTTCCTTGCATCAAAACGGCTCCCATGGCAAACCCGCTGGCATCAGTTTCGATCTCAAATGGCTACTGCAAATCTGGCAATGTCAGAACTGGTGTTGTGCTAATCTTTTCCTTTAAAGTGTCGAAGGCTCTCTGATGCTTGCCTCCCCACTGGAAAATTTCTTTAATGCTTGTCAGCGCATGTAATGGAGCAGCAATGGAAGAAAACCCAGAAATGAATTTCCTCCAATA
The DNA here is from genome assembly GCA_001517045.1 of Pseudotsuga menziesii. Lineage (NCBI taxonomy): Eukaryota > Viridiplantae > Streptophyta > Pinopsida > Pinales > Pinaceae > Pseudotsuga > Pseudotsuga menziesii. The sequence continues at coordinate 67,193 of LPNX010423496.1, forward strand.
CTGAACCACACTCAAAAAACTTCTGATTTCAGTAACGGTGTTAGGCCGTGGCCAATTTACAATGACAACAACCTTGGCTGGGTCCACTCGCAGGTGGCCTCCACCAATAATATGGCCCAGATATACTAAAGAAGTTTTAGCAAATTCACATTTAGACATTTTTACATAAAGCTTCTCTTTCCTCAGTACACCTAAAACTTTTTTCACATGTACAATGTGTTCTTCTCATGTTTTGCTAAACACACGGATATCATCCAGATATACAATTACAAAATCATCAATGAATGAACGAAAGACATCATTCATGACTCGCATGAAATTAGCAAGTGCGTTACAGAGCCCGAAAGGCATCACAAGCCATTCAAACAAACCCTGTTTTGTTTTAAAAGTTGTTTTCCAAGCATCATTTTCAGCAACATGGATTTGATGATACCCACTACGCAGATCCAATTTTGTAAAGTAAGTTGCATGTTTCAACTGATCAAGCAAATCATTAATGCGGGGAAGAGGATACTTGTTTTTAATGGTGATTTTGTTAAGGGCCCTATAGTCGATGCACATCCTCCAAGACCCATCCTTCTTCGGAACCAAGACTATAGGAGAGCCACAAGGAGAAGTGCTGGGCCGGATGACCCCCTTCTCAATCAGCTCCTGAACCTGCTTCTTGATTTCCTCATTCTGCATCATAGACATCCGGTACATAGCGATGTTCGGGAGTGGCACATCCTGCTGCAAATGTATCTCATGCTGAATCTCCCTCTTTGGTGGTAACCCTTTCGGATCTTGAAACAAATCATCATACTCAGAAATTATTTCAATTAGTTCATATTTATGCTCAGGGTCACACCCTTCAAAAGATTTAGAGATCTCATCATTTTTCTCCTTAACCATCATTAACACAAAATTCTTACTAGCATTTACCAACCTCTTCATTTGTCCTGCATAAACTATTGCTAGGTTTGTTTTTGTCTTATGTGCTCGTACAATATATTCCACGCCATATTTAAAAAGATGATACTTATTCTGCTCTCTATAAAAGACTACTTTTCGGTCATACAAATATGGACTCCCAAGTACAATTCCACAAATGTCAAGTGGTACTACATCTAGTTCTACCTCATCTATGAACTTTTCAAAATTGCAAACTTCAATACACATTTCTTTGTAACTTGCAACCATGTATCATTAGTAACCCAACCAAGAGGATAGGTCTTTTCATGAGGCATAGTAACTAAATGCAATTTCTTAACCACTTCTTCAGATATCAGATTTACTTGTGAACCACCATCAAACAATGTCTCAATCTTTGTGTGATTTGCAATGACACGAACATGAAACAGTGCACTTCTATTTTTATCATTTGAATTAGAAGTAGATGGCAGATTTGTACTTGCACTAGAACTTGATTTTGCATCAATGGGAAGTGAGATACTTTTATCCTTACCCTGGATTCCGACAGCAGTAACCTTTGTTTCATCACCTGAGTCGGATCCCAAGTCTTGAATAACGGCTGCAATAGCTTTTGCTTTTCCTTTATCCTTGTTTCCTCCGTACTTCTTTGGCCTTAACTCCGGATGAAGTTTCCAACACATAGAGACATCATGTCCCTTCTGACAATGCGGACATGTAGGCTTTTCACCCTCTTTCTTAACAGTAGCCATCTTCTTTTTCCCCTTATCTTGACCTTTCGATTTGCTGTCAAATTTAAATGATTTCTTCACAAAAGTATCATTAGCATGCTTACCCCTGGCTTCTAAATGTGTAGCTTGAACACATACATCATCCAAATTACTGGGGTTAAACATCAACAAAGTATGTCTCAAATAAGAATGCATGCCACCAATGTACTTAAGAAGAGTTTCCTGTGTATCTAATGCAACTTTCAATGCAATAGCCCTCTTTCTGAATTCATGAGTATAATCTTGAATGCTTTGTCCTTTAGCTTGTCTAAACATTTGCCAACCCATGGTTAATTGTTGGATATGGCCTAAAGGATAAAATTGCTTCCTTAATACTTCAATGAATTCATTCCAAACTGAAATAATTTTACCATTCTTTCGAAGATCTTGCTGAATCTTGCTCTCCCACCAAGTAAGAGCCATTCCACTCATTCTCAAAGTGGCCAATTGAATCCTGGAAGGGTCATCATTAATGCCCTGCACCCTGCAATATACTTCAAGCTGCTTTATCCAATTGTCTAACTTTTCAGCATCTAAATCTCCATTATAAATTGGTAACTCAAAATTAACATCCAATTTGAAATAAGGCATATTAGAACTTGCATTATTTGAATGAGAAGTATGAGAAGAAGAAAAAGTCTGATTAGTGTCAGGAGGATCACCATCACCTCCTTCTCCTTTACCCTTTTCTTCCTTCTTCGCTTCTGCATCTTTGGATGAAGATCCTTCTTCTTTCTTCTTCCTTTCTGCTCGCTCATCAAGTAGAATTTCCATCATGGCTTTCATGCTCATAAAATCCTCTAAAAACTCAGATTCAGAAATAACAGGTTTTTCCCGTTCTGTATGTCCTTCTTCTTCCCCTCGTGGAGAAGACATGGTTCTTGAGAATGTTCTCCTTGAGCCAATCTCAGGGTCTCCTTCAATTAATTCTCCTTCACCACGCTTTAACCTGAACCTAGTCAGCATTCACAAACTTGCACAAGTAGTCAACCAGCTCTGATACCATAACATGATCCGTCAGATCTCAACTTGAGTGCATTAAAAGTTTTGGTTCAAAAGATTGCGTTCAAGAGGTTAATTAATGGGACAGCATGAACATAAATTATATGCTTTAGAACAGGAATGAAAGACAACACTGATAAAACAGATGTAAAGGAGAAAACACAGAAAACAGAGAGTCACAAACAGAAGTTGATAACGGAGTTCACCCCCTCCTCTGGGCTACGTCTCCGGGTCCCCTCTCCAATGGGTACCAATCCAATTAATCTCTTTAGAATGGTACAAAATGGCTCTGACATTAGAGAGAATTTGAGGTCAAAAATGGGCCTCCTAAGAGATGTACTACAAAAATATAAGATATATTAAAATATTATGAGTTATGGGTTTTATGGGGTAGGTATATATGACAACTCATATCTTACACTACTTTTTATGCACAATATAAATAACCATGGTTGAGTTACTTTTCTAAATTGACTATAAATAAAATTAATAAAATAACTCCACAATGATGTGACTAAGATTCATTGTAAATTCCCCAAAAATTATTGTCCTTTAGCATTTATTTGTATTGAACTTGTAAATAAAATTAACCAAAAATGAATTTAATTTATATCCATAACTAACATATTTTTTTCATATAAATATCATTCATGAATTTAATTTATTTTAAAAATACAAGATTTAATATATATTAGTTTGACATTATGATATTAAATACAATTGAGTGAATATATAATTTAAAATTAAAAAATGTGAAAATGACAATATATTATTTTATAAAAAAAAAGTGAAAAGACATTTTTATGAATTATGAGTACTTTACTTGAAAATGACAATAATATTAATTTATGAGAAAGTGAATTGTGAGTACTTTACTTGAAAATAACAATAATATTATTTTATGAGAAAGTGTGAAATGACTTTTATTGTGAGTACTTCACTTTATGACTTAAAAGTACTTGTACCACTACCTTGGTTAACTATGGGTTTTCATCCACCATAGAAAATGTGACAAATAAACATTCTTAACTCATGCAATGCCACCTCAACCATGGGGGATGATGTCATCTACTAGAATGTAATTGGTTGATTTTTATAGTACATTTTGGTCCTTTTGAGGCCCATTTTTGACCTCAAATTCTCTCTAATGAGTCAACTTCAGCAACTATAAACAGAATGCTGTACAAATCTTTAAGACCTCTTTTCTGGAAATTACAATTAGCATTCAAAGACAAAGAAAGCTAAAATATAACAGAGAATGTCAACTTCTACAGCATAAAGAATGTTCTAAATCTGAAACATATCTACTTCGTTGTTAATATTGAGAGTCAAAAGAATCATATTTCCCTAGCCATTTTACAATGACTTGAGTTCATTAACCCCACTTCACCCATAACCTTGTAACACTAGATGGCTCTAGTCTAGGAAGGAGATACACATCATTGGATAGTCTACATTTTAGTATACCATTAATCCTTGGAAATATGAGGTAGCACATGATGTCACATTGTTGGAGATCCATAATATGTTGTTTGGAAAATCTTACCAATGGGAGATACATGACATTTATGAATTATGACCTTAGAGTGCCATCTTTGCAATTGAAGACATATTATTTTTCATAACTGAGATAATGTAGAAACTAAATGTTTATTCAGTTGTGGGTACCCAATGGTATGTATTAGCCAATGACACACAAAAATCAGTAATAAAAATTCCACAATAGACCCTTGTATACCAACCATTGCAACTAGATCAATTTCCAACATTAAAATATGAAAGTTCATCACACTTCATGGGGTTCATATTGATAATTTACTGAAATAATCGGAAATTATTTGATATAAAAGAACTATGCAATTCTCCCTTAAAGGCCTAATACAACATTCTTTCACCCAAAATAGAACCACTATTGCAATTATTGTAACCCAAAACATAAAAATAAGAATAAGAAGTAAGAGCTAAAAACAAGAGAAAGAATGGAGCCCTTACACACCCAATGGTGGACTGCACCTAAGCCCACAGGGGTTAGAGAAATTGGTAATGAGTAATTGAGATGAGAATTTGTAAATTCTAGGTTACTAGTTCAAATCCCCCATGGGTACTAGCTTACAACAAAAAAAAAGTGTTGGATTTCACCTACAAATTTGAATAATGAAATAATATGTGTCCAATAAACACTAATAATTGGTTGATTGTAATATAAAATGCTAAGATAGACATATGAGAGAGAAAAACGCCCTATTTATACAATCAAGAGGTCAAAATCCTAATGTAAATCTTAAGCCACTTATACGAATTATTAAGTTCTTTTAAAATTGGTCTTTTTACAAAGATTACATTATTACAAGATCATGAGCATACACACAAAATATCTCATTTAAATTGAGTCTAATACCTAATAAGCCTATATTGTAGTTAGGAACACAACAACTATATGTGTTCATTATAGAGTGAGAAATAAACCAATATCATGAAAACTATACAATTCTTTGTTAAACCCTAAATATTGGGTGCATTACCCCCTATATTTTGGTGATGTCGGCTTGGATCTATTAGTGGGTCTATTAGTTGTTATTGTACACCTTTTTCTCATATATATAGGAAGGATATATTCCCATTTGAGTCATCATTATATCTTGTCTTGTCTTATGAACTTAGTAAATTGTGTAAGGAGGTTCCTCCCTCGAAGATGATTTCTATTCATCTCTATTATTCATTATTCAGGCATGGATTACTCTTTTTTTGTCCATTTCTATTATTTTTATGTTATTTCTAGGACTTGGTTTCATAACATTTGGTATCAGAGCTCTTTCCTCGGGACTAGTTTCTTCAAAACAAATGATCTTAGATTTTTCACTATAATTGTTTTTCTACAATCATTAGGATAGAAAAACACAAAAACCACTTCCAAAATAGGCCAAAGAATATGTGGTAAAAGTTTTAGATCTTGATTCATTACAGGATCAAATTTATACCTTCAAGAAGTTAGGGTTTCTCACTATCCCAAAAGCTAGTCTCAAACAGGTGTTCTAGGGAAAATTGTTATATCTGGAGAATCTGAGATCCAAATTGAGCGAGACCTATTGCATCATAAATAAGTTGGAACAAAGTAATTGTGGTATAGCTTTCATCCTCAGATAAAAAATATTGGATGTATGTTTCATACCGTACAAGTTCGCTCTCCTGAAAGGACAAACAAAGTAAGAAGTGTTGGGACATTTGCAATAACTTTCCACTAGAGAATCCGAATTAGGTGAGACATGTGGCATCGAAAAGATGACTACCACGATACAACAGATTGAATTTTCATACCTAGAGGATTTGAAATTTGAAATTTATCTCAGTCCAATTCAGCCATAAAGCAATCTTCCAATCAATATTTGAAGAAGGAAAATCTATAGTTCAAGCAGTGGTAGATCACATAGAGCATCGATAAGCAATTCTCCAAATCCTGAAGATGTCCAAAAACAAGGTGAAACAACAGGCATATCGACATCACACTCAAAGGATTTTTGAAGAAGGAAAAATCAGATGGGAACTTGAACAAATCATTGAAACAAGGACCAAACAATTACGGAATCAAGCTATTATTGAGTACCTCATCAAGTGGAAGAACTTACTAGGTGCATATTCAACATGGAAAGACGATCCCTTCATACATATAAATATCCAACTACCCAAGCATTGAGGACAACGCTTTTCTAAAGGGGAGTGGCATGTTAAGCCCTAAATGTTGGGCACATTCCCCCCTATAGTGAGGAGCATTACCCCGTATATTGTGGTGATGTTGGCTTGGGTCTATTATTGGGTTTATTAGTTGTTATTGTACACCTTTTTCTCTTATATATAGGAATGAGATATTTTCATTTGAGTGATCATTGCATCTTGTCTTATATTATGTACTTAGTACATTGTGTAAGGAGGTTCCTCCCTCGAAAAGGATTGCTATTCATCTTTATTCTTCATTATTAAGGCGTGGATTACTCTCTTTTTGTCTATTTCTTCTATTTTTATGCTATTTATGGGACTTGGTTGCATATCATTTTTCCTCACTTGTGTGTGTGTGTGTGTGTGTTTCTTTATCGTCAAGTGGACCTTAAAGCATATTGAATAATTGGGCATGCTATTTACCATAACACAATTCCATCATCTCACCGATTATAGTCATGGTCATTCATTTAGTCTTAGAACCTATTAAATCCACTTCTCATGTATAATATTCCTATGTGTTCACACTATGTATGGTATTATCTCTTCAAGTTGAGTACCTAACTAGAAAATTAAGATTGGGTATTAGCTTTGCATTCATATTCATTATGTTCTTATTTACACCCATCTATAACTAGGGTCCATAATGTGAAAATCACACTCATTCTTTTGGAAGGGTTATCTTACATCTATACTTGGCCACCACTTGGAGAATAATCCTTATTGGCACAACTTGACCTTCAAAAGTTTGTTAGTTCTTTGTCCTTGACTTTTTTCTCCTTCATTTGCACTACCATGGCTAATAAAAATGGGTTAATAATAAGGACCTAACCCCCTCATTATGTTCCTAACAAGACCATTATAATCGATAATTCCTCTCTAAATACACTTTAATTCCCATTCCATACCATCTTTGGGATCATTCTCAACAATTGTTGAATCTTTCATGTTGAAGAACCCTTGATTATTCAAAGTTATTCTCATCTAACTAAGATTCATCTTCTTCGTGGGAATGAAAGCTCCATAATTGCACAATTCCACAGTATGGATGGGCAATGAGACAAATGAAAACTCTAACCCTGTTACCCAAAAATCATGAAGTATCAAAATAAAATCCCATGAAAATAGTCAATTGTAAAACTCTATAGTTGGAGAAGAATATTTCACCAAGTAATACCCAAGTTTCATTGAGTATCTAAGTAAATAATTCTTCACATTAATATACCAACTTCACAGGGACATATGTCTAAGAAAGATTCTAAGAAAGTTTCCACAATCATAAAGATATATATTATAAGAAATATCGAAGTTTATCCATAAGATATTTTCATTTCTCAATAAGTGCATGCTTTTGGATATCGTTCTTCCAATGATCCACTTATTTCCCTTTTAGAGTCTCCTTGCTCATTGGATGGCTCCATGGAAAAAGAGGCTCATGGGCATAACTCTTAATTTCCATGAGTATACCATGAAGATACAACTCTCAGCTATCAATTTTAGAGGAGCATCAAGGCATGATAGACATGCCATTGTAACATGCACCATTGCCAATTTCTTTATTCAAATTTTCTCCTCCTTCATGGAGTTAAAGTTATTGGTTTCAAATAGAAATTGCTTATGAATAATTGAAATAAGCAATTTGTTGCCGCAGTTCACGAGGGAAGGGAAAGTTATTTGTGTTGTTGCTTCATGGATAGTCCCATATTGTCTTACTACAGGAGTGCACCCTATATCTTATTGTTGATGGGTGATTATGATCATATTAGGATGAATGTGGGTATTATGTTAATTCATGGCCCCATTGATCCAATTGGTCGAATGCAATAGTGTTGTTGGTCACAGGCACATGCATTATTGCTCACTATATGGGTCATTGAGTAGGATTTCAACATGGTTGAGTGGGATGGTGACCATGTTAAAGGACATGAAACATGGATTAGTGATTATAAGAGGTAAGATTGGAATGGTTGTAAAAGGTGTTGGTTGTCTCATATATTGTATGGATCCAAAAGAATATTGGAAAGAGAGGGTGGTATAAGAATTCTAATCGACAAAATAGTTATAAGCCTAGAATGGTTGTAAAAGGGAGTTGGGTATCTCATATATTGTATGGAGACAAAATAATCTTGGAAATATAGGGTGGTACAATAATTTTAACCAAAAACATAGTGATAAATAAATATAATCTAGGTTGAACATGTTTTATGCAAGTTTGCATGCCTCCACATCCTCTTATAAAAGTGAATGTTAGCAACATGTTTATTTGACTAATTTTTTCTTGTTGAAGATCTTATCACTTCCCCATATAAACTTGGGTGCATATTGGTATTGATTTTCCATATGAGGCTTGGCCTTCCTTCTTTTATATAATTTGATTATTATTAGAATATGGTTGCACGTGTCTTGTCTTTTGTCCCCACCACCATAGGGGAAATTGGTTAAATCTCATGGTGGGAGGTAAATATTATCCACATAACAAATTAATTCCTTCAAGGGTGGGATAGGATGGGCACACAACTTAGAAAGGTAATGAAACCAAAGTTCAACACTGCCTCCAATTTGCTTGACAAAGATTATAGGTGTACCCCTTTAATGAGTTATTCCAATGAAATGTTAGAGAATGTAGAAACAAGGGTTTGAAGAGTATAAGGGCAAAGGGGATAATATTAGGGGGAACATGCACTATATGTCCAAATACTGATGCACCTACCAAAGTATGTTTTCAAAATCTAAAAAGAAATAAAAAATGTGTGGATTATAACCTTGGAAGACCATCGTGGTAACCTTATATAATATGGGATGGAATTGTGATGGATATTTGAATATCATTTTCGACAAATTGTCATGTTTTTAAGTTTTGACGTAGTTTGAGACACTAGCACAGAGTTTTCATATCAATTTATTACCCATAGAGTTGATATCCTTCAAAGTAACAATATTTCTAGAAAGCTTGAGCTAGATGGAGGAATCCGTGAAGGAACTCAAGAATGAGAAACCCCTAATACATCTCAATGGTTTTCCAAATGAATTTTATAAACAAATGTGTCCTGTGGTGATCCATACTTAATGTATGAATAAATTATTAATGGAATTTGTATGGATGAAATTGTTAATACCAACCTCATAGAACTTGTTCTGAAATGTGTTAAGGTTTGGTGGCCAAGTGACATCCCATCACCTTGTTAAATGTCTCTTATAAAACTCTAGAAAAATCCCTAACTTATGGGGACATCTAGTTGTTGGTAGCTAAAATAGTTCACAAGGAGAATACATGTTTTATTAAAGGCATATTCAACCTAGATGGTATCATGAATCCCTTGGAAGGCCTTGATTGGATCCAAGAGATTATGCAAAAGGCTCTTCTTTTACATATTGATTTTGATAAAGATCATGTTAGAATTGAGTGGTACTTCATTCTCAACATGTTACATTGACAAGAATTTGGACATATGTATCATAGCTTTATGAAGACACTCTTCTCATGATATTCTAGAAGTATTGATTTGAATGGTGTGTTATGAGTTTCTATCATATTGTAATGTTCCATCCAACAACAGTTCTCCTTAGAAATGTATCTCTATGTGATTATTGTGGATGCACTTAGCTACATATTGGAAAATCATCATTGTCTTCTTACTAAGCAATAACTAAGTCCTTAATGTCCACTTTGCAAATGAATAAACTCTAACACTTCAATTGACCCAACACCATGTGGAAGGCATGCTGTTGTATTTGGATACTTTTGTAGAAGTTGATGGGATAGATGTTAGCGAGGAGAAAATAAAGGTTTTTCTTATTGGAAAGTGGTGCCTACCATACTGGTTGAATCATAAGTGGAAGCACATAATCCCTAGAGCGATCATTTTATCTTTGGAATTCCCTTTGGTAATATGGATTTCTATTCAATTTAATGGTGATGGATCAAGGGAAAGTCTGAAAAGAAGCTTCTATCTTGGTCTCTTATTGGATTGTCACTAGTTGGGAGAATTATTATTGTGGATGTAATCTTAGCATTAAGACATTTGTAATACTTCCCATGTGTCTTTATTTCCACAACCATCTTATAAACTTCTAGAGTGTGTGCTCCAAAGTTTCCCTAGGGAAACCATGTAGGTTCAAAGGGTCTTCCTTGGTGACTTTGGACATATGTACCTTACCTTGAGTCCAAAGGGGTTTAGGCCCCCTTGATGTAAAAGCATAAGGGAAATCCCTGGTTGGTAAATGGTTGACATGGGAAGTGAAATGGGATGCCACTTGGTAGGCCTCAATGCATAATCAAATTCAGTAAACATAACATACTATAGGTTTAGAGCCTTCCCTTTTCCTCTTTGTGACATTATTGGTAATGATAAGGAATTTGTATCCCAAGTTCAATTCCACTCAAGAGGATTTGGGTAACATGGAAAAGATTCTCTACAATTCTCATTTGGTGGTTTGAGGGACCCTAGGATGCTTGAACCAAACATCCCAACCAATTAGGATGGTCTATTTTTAGAAGGTACATAATGGTATCTTACCAAATTATGCATGTAGACAATTGACTCGAAAAGAATTTATTTTGAAGGATTTATGGAATAAAAATGCTCAATACTGGCACACATCAAGGACTCTTAACAGTTTTCAAAATATTTCTAGTGTTGCAAGGCTATTTTAGAGTTTTGTCAAATAAATCCATAAAGTTGTTTATATAAAATGCATGAATGGGGGAGGCCTCAATGTGGAGGGATTAAAGATGGAGAAATTGGAAAACCATTTAATCTATGAGACAAAGGATCTTTATGCAATGTTTAGTGTCACTTACCCGTTATCCCTTGACACTATCCAAGCTATGGGCTACTCATCTTCATAATCAAATTTTCACTCTAATACAAAATTTCATTTTTTTCCTTGGGTCACTATAGAATTTAGTAGCAAAAACAAAACTACATCATCCTAATTAATTAAATTCCCAATCCAAGATGAGTATACACTCTATTATAACATATTTTATAACACTGGTCCCATAAATGCTTATGATGGTTCGATCTTATCCCTTCCACCCTTTTGCAAACTCCCTTGATCCTTTATGATGTATGAACAACCTCTATCTTAGAAAACTTCTAAAAAACTATGTTTTCCAAGGCGTACACACCCTATAGTGAGCTAGCCCGCATACACACGCCTTGTCTTTGGCTAGCCTAGGTATGTGTTTGTTTGAGGGTAAAAAATAAAAATACATTATTTTATGGAAAAAAAAGTTTTGGTTACGGTCGTTCCCAATTACCCGAATCCCATAAATAACCATCTCTAACTTCCAGAACTAGTACTATCTCTCCATCAATATAAATAGGCACGAATGAAAGGAAAAAGATAGTCTTAGTTCTTTTGATTAGCTTTGGAATACTGAACATTGTAGAGAGCATATCCTCATGATGTTCAACTAAAATAAGAATCCATAAAGTGCTTTGCCATGTGTCTGCAAAATTCTGTTTTTTTCTACCTGGAACATTGTATTTGCATCCCCTCTTGTGAGCTTTATTATGTTATAGAATTGTAAGGATTCACTTGCACATACTTATTAAAAGAATATTTTGATTGGAAGTTGAGTGTTTGGAGGCCCAAGTGGAAGAACTTTGATCTCAATTTTATAACAGTGCCACAACGAGATTTAGGTGATACCATTCTATTGTATCTTGTTGTTTATTATTATATAAAAAATTCTCTTTTTCATCCATATCAGTTGTTTAATTCATATTTGTGAATATTTAATATTGGATGCGCGATTTTGCAAGTTTAATTATATTTAGAATCTCTACAACTGTGACTAATCTTTGCTAGTTCTTAATTATTTTTAGATAGTAAATTAAAGGTTTGATCAAGAAGATTGGAGCAACAAGCCAAGGGTTTGTAAATATTAAAGATTGTACTTGAGTTAATTAGATTTCTATTATGGGCATTGATATGTGGTGATCCCGCCCAAAGACCCATAGGGTAGCATACAATCCCGAAACAAAAATGGTGACTCCACTAGAGATTTATTCCATTGTTTGGGTAGTTTAGGGTCTTTTGTGGATTTATTTCTTGTTTGGATGGTTTCTCTCATGCTATAGTTTTTTGTAGTAGTTTAAATTTCCTTTAATTGAAACCCCCCTAGGGAAATTTTTATAGGGTTTGTTTTGAAACCTGAAAATGTCTTTTTTTTTTTTTATAATTCTTTTGCACACATACACATGCTATAGTGTGTACATGCACGTATATGTGCACCCTATTATGCATATAGGTGTGTATGTTCCTGTAGGAAACAAATTTTCTTTACATTTTCAGTGTTTTTCAACCTCATACATGTGCTACAGTGTATCAAAGTGTGTACATACATAGTATTCCTTACTATAGGGTGCAGATGAATAGGAGCTCATACGTGTGTTGCCTTAAGGTAGGGCACATATGCACCTTTATATACTTTGGATTCCTTAAGGTAGGGTGCATATAAGTCCTAGTGGTCCAAAAATAGGGTAAAATTTTCTAGAAACAAATATTGATTTTTTAGGTTTATCAAGTCTAGTGGGGATCTAGGTCTTTCTTAGATTTTCCAAATTCTAAATTTTAAGCCTTCAAAATCATCATTTGTGTGTGTTTTTTACTAGACCCTAAAAGAAAAGGAAAAATAAATTTTGCAAAAAATCATAGTTTGTCTTCGGTTCATTTAAGAATCTTTTGGGAAGTTTGATGTTTTTGGGAGTGTTTTCATAAAAGAAAATATTATATTGCTTTCATTATCTCATGACAATCATAAAGAATCGCCTACTTTGGTTATAGTAATCCCCTTAAAATGTTGCAGCTTGCTTAAAATTTTGAAAGGTTATACTTGGTTTTTCTTTCTTTTTGATAGTTGTTTATAGTCAAGCAACTATTTCAAAATCTTGAGTGGTACTTTCCATTTGCAAGTAGTATCTTTTACATTTATTTTCATTTGAGAACATTATTTTTTTACACTTCTAGATCCTTTTGAGTAACAATAGGCATTAAAATGAATGCTTAATCTAAAATTCACTAGACTCTTGTTTTATAGGGTTCACAAACTAGTATATGCTATAGCCTCGAACTAGGGTGGAAGTAAACACTTTGAGGCTATTACACTATGGAACATAGGTGTATATCTTAAGGATAGGAAAATCCAATTTCATATAGGTGTGGCTGGGAGGCTCCTCTCAAAAAAGAGTCAAGCACGAAGGCATGTGAGGTTAATTTGAAGGGATTACCCCTCTAATTCTAAACAAGCATTTGTGGGATTTTGTGTGTATGAGGATTTCATTATCACCACTTTCATCCCTCTACGTTGCCGGTATTTTTGATATTTTGAACTCAGTTACCCTGCTCATACCTAGGATCCCGACCATTAACTATTCCCCTGGACATTGACTGTGAGTTAGTAACATTAGTTACTTTCCCTAGGGACTACTTAGGTGACTACAAGGGGATTCCTGTGGTACCTGACATAGATTTTGAACCAAATTATAAGTACCCTTAGAGGGTGTCCCATACCTTTTTGGGATACTTGCATCAATAAGGGTTGCTAGCAGAGGTTTGGGTAACTATTTCACATACTTTTGTTGTTTGGTTCCAAGACCTAATCAACCCATACTAAGAACCAAAAGGCCTTCTATTTGCTTATTTGATATTTCTAGGACTTTATCCAGTGATGTTTTGTTTGTGCTTAGTTGGACTTAGATATTTCTTACTTGTTGAGTCAAAACTTATGGCTAAGGTTCTTGTGGAGACCAATCAAGGGACCCTTGTGCAAGGGGCTTCTTGTTCTTTTTCAATTTTTGGGAACGTTGGTGCTTCCTTGATGTCCACTTTGAATCTCCTTGGATTCACCATAGGGCTACTAGTTTGGTTGTTTTTCACTATGAATGTCCTAAATGCTCTTGATGGTTCTCAAGAAAGCACTTTATACCAAGGGAATCAAAACCTTATTCCTTCTTCACCAGTAACATCTTCTCCTCCTTCTTCTACCTCAGGTGGTGAAAGTTTTGATACTAGTAACCAACAATCTAGAAGGAATAGTCGAAGGAGGAAAAATATGAAGAATATGCAAAGACAAGGGGGGAGTTCTCCATCCTCTTGACGTCATGCTGGGGGAATTCCCCATCCTCTTGACGTCATGCTATGGGAAAATCCCCATCCTCTGGATCTCATGTTGGGGGCAATCCGCAACCAGCCACTAGAATTCATTCAATCACTGCAAGTCATACTAAAAATATGCCATCATCCTCTGCTAGTCATGTTGAGGACATGTCATTGATCACTATGAGTCACATTAATGACAAGTCACTAGTAACTACAACTCATACGAGTGACAAGTCCCCAGCCACTGCAAGTCATATTGGAGACAAGATACTAAAACACATTATACAGCCTGATCAGAACTCTATACTCACAACGAGAACTGTAGTCCTAAAAACCCACCTTTTGTGTCAAAATCACCAAAATCAACCTTCAAATCAAAGAGAGATGCTACTAGTAGCACTCTTTCTTGTTTCAGGATTAAAAATACAATCATTGCTTTAAAACCCATATTGTTGCTGACAAGAACCTTAAAATCAACCTTTGAATAGAAAACTAATGCTATTATTAGCACATTGGTTTTTTCAAAGGCTAAAATTATAGCTTGTTTCAAAGCATGGAATTAACAATCAATATTATTGATAGAAAAATATTAAAATCAACCTTTAAATCAAAAAGTAAAACTAACATTGTAGTTTTTTTTTAAACATTAAATTACCTTAAAAAAAAGGTGATTAAAAACATAAAATGACCTTAAAAAAGTTATTGAAAACATAAAATAACCTAAAAAAAAGTTGATTGAAAACATAAAATGACCTTAAAAAATTTGATAGAAAAACATGAGGAACATTTGTTTGTGGGTAAATGTTAAAATAATTTAAACACTTATTTTATAGATTATTTTGTAATTTAAAAATAATATTTAATATAATATAAAGTTTTCAATTAATTATATTTATTATTAATATAAATAAATTAGATTTACTATTAATATATACTAAATTATATTATTGAAAAAATTATAAATATTTAAATAAACTAAAATTTTAAAAGTATTAGCTTATGGGGTACAACAAGTGTAAAGTTGAAATGTTGTAAATGGAAGGTCTCATGTTCAAATCCCCCAAACTTACCCATGTGATATGGTTCAGACCTTAAGGATGCACCCTTGGACCTCATATCACGAGAGTACTAAACCCATCCCTAGTTGTTGATTCCCATAGTAAGAAAAAGTATTAAATATTATTTTTTTAAATTATTATTAACAAAATAAATAAAAAAATATAAACAATATTAATATTAAATTTATTTATTTTTATAATTTTGCAAAAAAGAGTTTAAAATCTTTCCATTGATTTTCCATCATATATTGTCAATTAAATGTTTTCCATTACAAGATAACGTGATCCAACCTACTGAATATAAAACACGTTTGGTGAATGGTCCCTGCACAAGGATGACACACACAAATCGAGAAATGGTCCAAATTTTTGAATCCTCGAAAAAAATCCTACACCTAAGGAGGAGAAATGGCTCTAAAAATCCTTGTTGATGGATAATGCATCGCTCCAATGGTCCAAATTTTTGAATCCTCGAAAAAACTCCTACACCTGAGGAGGAGAAATGGCTCTGAAAATCCTTGTTGATGGATAACGCATCGCTCCAACAACTTGGAGTTCTGCTAATCCTTATGGATTAGCCTAGTACCTACCAAGTAAAAAAAAGTGGGAATCCTTTAGGGTTTTGTTGCAGGACAGGTTATGCTATTAATCTTGGGGTTTTAGATCTTTCCAGTTTTCTTCTTTTTCTAGTGACTTTTGAGGTGGCCTTTGTTTTTTCAGAAGTGGATTTTTGGCAAAGTTCCAAACCCGAGTGAAAAAGAAGATTCTGAAGTCCATCAATATTTCCTCTAGCACACGCAACACCCTCTCAAGCTCTAATCAATTTCTCCTTTAGGAAGCAATTGCGTGTCACACCCTTCATGTTGCTCTAATACCATTTGCTCTGATACACACAAGAATAATAAAATTTAAAATAGTAAAAAAAGAGACAATTACAAACACACACTATACACAACCGATTTTATTATTCAAAGAAACATCCACTGGACATAGCAATTCAGTATCTTATAGATCAAACAATGATATTTACAAATGCCAACAACATGCTTACAACTCTGAGCTTGTTTATATAGCATATCTCACTCACTTACATAAAACTAAACAATTTAATGTATAGCCATCCATATTCTATCTTGAGTTGATTTGTGAAAGTGCAAAAACTACATTTTCACCTGTAAAAACTACATTCTCAAATGATTGTATAAACCGTGGAAAAGAAAACCTATGTAGCATCTTTATTTTTATTGTAATTGCTATAAGCTTACTATATATTAGCTGAGCCACAAGTAAGTGGTCCTAGCCACTTAGTTTTGTGGAGATGGCTAATTATTAAACAAAAGTTAAAATATATAATTTTATATTAAAATAATATTAATTTATTATTTATCCATTATTCATATACATAGTTATAGTTAATATAAACATAAAACAAATACTATTTAATAAATAAAAAAAGACAAAAACTGGAAAAAAAACAATCAAAGAAGTCCAAAATCTCAGAGAATATCTAAACATCTATCAATGATAGTACTTTTTTTATCTTAAACTTTTTACTTATTAGGTAAATAATTTACACCAAAAAATTTAATGCCTGGATAGATATTTGATAGATTATTATGATGATGATTAACTTCTAGTGAGACCAACTTTGGAGTTTTAGGAATAGACCAACCTTGGAGTTTTAGGAGTTTTATGGAGTTCATGAGAGTTCATTTTAATCTTGGCTATATTAATTTTCTTCAGTGAGCTAGTTACTTTGGAGAGAGACTTATGATCTTCCAAGTTAAGATTAATGACCTCCTTATAGTATATTAATTTTCTCTTAACCACTAAATTTTCCTTAAACCATAGCTCTTTAAACTTAGAAGTAATAATATTTTTGACCTTATTAGTGTTCTCCAAAATATAGTTTATATAACTCAATCACAAACAATTTAAAATTAAAAAAAACAATAATAATACAAGATTTTTAATAAAAATAGATATAATTTTATAAGAATGATAAGAAAAAGTTTGTTTATATAAAAGAATCTTTTATATAAACTTACTATACCATTGAAATACGATTTTTCAATAAAAAAATGGATATACACTTAAAAGAATGATAACAAATCATTTGTTTATCTTACCATAATGATTAAAAAAATGTTTTAGTTTTAATTGTGATAACTAAGTTGTGTATTTTAATTTAAGTTTTTTTTAATTGATCTCCTAAAAGGAATCACATGTTCTTAACTATTAGGTTCACTCATGCTAATATATATTTCAACTTGTGTATATTAAATTTATAATTTTAATTAATTAAAATAAATTTATTTGAAATTTTTGATAATTTATAAAACATAAAAAAAATATATTAATAAGATTTAAACATTATTATTTTATTTTATTTTTAGATTTATAAAATATTATGTGTATCTATTTAATTATAATGAATATAAAGTTGTATATGGATATAAAATTGTATATTATAATTAGTATAAATTTATTTTTAATTTTAATAATTTCAAAGAATAAAAATAAAAACACAAAATAAACAAATAAAATAAAGTTCAAACATTATTATTATTTCTATTTTATTTTAGTTTTAAAAATATTAGATTAAGACAACATATTTATAACCAGCTTTTTAATATTAAAATGTAAAATTTATTATAGATTTATTTATATCTTTAAAAAAATTATACTATTTTATTTTAGTTTTAAAAATATTAGATTAAGACAACATGTATTTCTAACCATCTTTTCAGTATAAAAATGTAAAATTTAATATATATTTATTTATATTTTTAAAATAAAAATTATAAATTACTATCTTTTTAATATTAAAATGTAAAATTTAGTATAGGTTTATTTATATCTTAAAGAAAAATTATAAATTTATATTTGTTTCTAATAAAAGAAATAATAATCAGCATATGTCTCACTCACTAAACTATATAAAAAGTGTTATTTTTTAATCAATTATAAGAAATTGGCGTTATCCAAACCTTTATCATTTAATGTAAAAGTAAAACACATGACAGAAGGGAGAGCGCTCATATCTGTTTTGTATGGTTTTGTTATTGATATAAATAACTTAGATGCTAAATATTATGTTAGGCACAGCATGTAAATCGTACCGCATCCCGACGTTGAGGAAAACAGATACAGACAAAATACTGAGGCTTGCATGGTTGTTTTGATAACATTCATAATATAAAAAAGTTAAATTATGTTAAAAGCTAATGAATACTATGTTAACAGCTGAAGTGAAGTTGTAAGCTCCAGCATCTTGGTGATATTCAGGGTTCACATATGTGAAATTATGTCAAGCCGATGAATATGGTATTTTCTGGAATTTTGAGGGCTATATAAGTTTCTTTTTCTTGGAAAAATAAAGTTAGCGTAGCACTGAACAATTCAGAGGACGGGCATCCATCCAAAGTGAATCTAACTGCTCCATTGAGAGTTAATTTAAGCAACTAATATCGAATTCAATAATCAGCACAAAATTGGTGTATCTGAATGCCATCAAACATACTCAACACATTGCATGGCATTTAGATCCAGTTTAAATGCAGCATATTAATTGTATGTATATCATACAGTAAGAATATGCACAAGCAATAAGCACCGAGTTGCAGAGTATGAGTGTGTGTATACATATATATAAACTATCATTGATACTGTGTTTCCAGCTATGTTAATGCCAATCTTAGTGATTGCTGACATTGT
>LPNX010423513.1:0-11767 GCA_001517045.1 Pseudotsuga menziesii
CGAGCCCCGCCCCAGATTCACAAAATCGCACTCGAGTGTTGCAGTTGGCCTGTCAAGTCCACCATTACTTCACCCAGTTCGACACTCCACTCCACCCGCGCCTATAAATAATGGACCTTCCACAGTTCATTCACCACACCACGCACCTACTGAGCATTCGAACTCCCAGTCGACTGAAATTTGTGAACCCTGTAAGAATTTCGACCAGTCTGAATAGTCAGAAACCATGGCAACAAAACACACCAGAGCTTCGGCTAAGGCCCAAGAACTTCAGGCAGCCGAGTCACCCCTACTCCAGCGACTCAAACGGATCCAAAACGCAAAAGTCCAGGAGGGTCCGTTTCACAAGCTATGGACGGAGATTCAAGAATGGGCGTTTGAAGACCGACGGATGACCCCGCAGGCCGAGAAAGTTAGGCGTAGCACCATCTATTCCTATGCAAACGCACCTATCATGGCCAGCTTCACTGGTACAAAGGAAGCTGCGGTCAAATTCATCATCAGTCGTTACCACAACGACAGATTTTACTTTGACCGACCAGTCGACATTAATGGAGATGTTATCTCCCGACTGACTGGTCTTTCAAATCAGGGTGACCCGGTCCCCATTGGGATCAAGGAAGGACTCGTCGAACACTTTACAGGTTCGACGTCGGGAAAGAACTCCAAGGGTCTGATGATCAGTCAGATTGAGGAACGAACACCACAGATTGTGGAGAAAATCATTGCCATTACTCTCACTTTGGCTGGTCACAGCAGTGACCTCAAACTGGAAATGATGGACGCCCTCGACAAAATTACAACCGACGGGCGAATCTTCAGGTGGGCAGACTACCTCGCAGACTTGGTTAAAACCATATGCGAGCGCTGTCAGGAGACAGGAGGTATTATCAAATTCCCCTCCTTAATTATTTGGATTGCAATGTACTATATCTGTCCGGAAGGCAGTCCTGTCTTCCGAGAGCCGACTAGGTTTGAGATGCACAGGTTCAAACCCTTTTCACAAAAAGGAACTGTGCATGAACTCAACCAGGGAAAGGTCTTCATGGAAAACTGGTTCCAGCAGCTTAAGCTGCGCACGACAAGGTGGAGGGTGCCCCAGAACATCCGACGACACCTCCCAGCCGACTCACACATCCAGCTGGAGCTCGACCATACATCCGTGTGGTCGTCAAACACTCAGGATTCCAACGCCAGGGACCTCGACTACTACCCCACAGTCGAGCAGATATTTCGGGAATTGTCTAGGCAGACAAAAACCAAAATTCAAATCCCGGAGGCTGCAACACAGGTAGACTTCTCTATAGTCGAACCTCTGACCGACCAGGAGAAGGAAGAAGATTACGAGCTGCACTTGTACATTAGCACCTTTGTGACGGAAGATACTCCAATTGGCACTCCTGGTTGGGTGCACTTAATAGTAAAGCATCCGACTGCACCAGTCGTGGACCCGCCGACCGAACAACACCAGACACCACCACCAGCACAATAACCAGTACAACAAACAGCTCCCCCGGCTACTCAGACGGTCGACCCTGCTCAGACCCCGACAGGAGAAGTCGAGGAAGACAACCCTGAGTATGCTGTGTCTAAGAGAATTCTCAAGAAATTGGCAAAGGAGATCGCTATTGCCAGAAGGAACATCAAATTGCAAAAACGTCAGCAAGGCAAAGGTAAGCGCAAGCTTGTCGTTGCTGACTCTACAGACGACGACGACGAACTGGCAGCCTCAGCACTCGATATAGTCGAGGATGCCAGAGCAAATAAAGTAACTGTTGAAACCCAGTTTCAACGTTTTGTCGAAGCAGGAGCTCCGGAAGGTCGGCCAAAGAGGGCCAAAACAACACCACTGTCCGAAGATGTGGTCGACCTGGTGACGACTCCTCCTCGTCCATCTCTGACTAAAATAGTCGAAGAGCAAGCACCAGTGCAGCAGGCCGACCTATCCCCCGAAGACATTGCAAGAGTTATCCCTGAGGCACTCAGAGCCAGGGAAAGCTCAGACCAGGAGCTTAGAGCTTTCTTTGCAACACTACCTGCACTGTTCAAAACAACGCAGACAATCAAGACAACAACTCCCCTTAAAGCAAGCGACAAGACATACGCACACCAAACAACTGTCTTTACAAGGGTGCATGACGGTGGTGACATTGCGGGACATGAACAGACCTTCACCGATTACCAAGTCCCACCGGAAGAAGACGTTCTATCCTCCGGCCAAAGTCCCCAACACGATTCTCCATCACCCCCAGGATCAGGATACCCTTCCTCCGCGCCATCACCACCCCCACCACCATCATCTCCACCACCTCCACCCCCGCCTGATTCACAGCCGAGACCACCATCATCACCATAGCCGGAGGTGGATATATCACCTCCCCAAACCGAAAAACCCCCGACCACTGAACCAACCCTTCCGACACACAACCCTTCGACCTCTGACCCACCTTCCACTTCTGCAAGTCCTCCCGACAAACCAACAGAGCCAGCAAAGGAGCCAACAAAGCCTCTTCCTAGACCAGATCAGCTAAGGATCAGCTTACGGGATGTAAGCTCGTTGACCGACTCAGAGGTTGGCCAGCTACTCAACACCCTAGAAAAAGAGTCGAAGAGGAGGACGACCCGACTAAGGAAACAGCTAGTGGATAAGGAGACTCAAGAAGTCGAGTTTCTCGACAAATGCAAGTCTCTTGTACAGAATGTTGCTCCAGGACCTGTCGACACTGCTACCGACCGACTGCTGGACAGAGCATATCAGCTATTTGAAGGCTTGGTGTCGACCATACAGACCCACCTCCACGAGACTAAGGCCGGGCGAAAAGAAGAAACTGTCCGACTGCTCCTGACTCAACACACAGCATTCTCGGAGGCTCACAAACTCCTACAAGACCACATGGAGGAATCCATTGTAACTGAGGAAGTACTCCGAGATTGGCCTACTCATTATGGGCAGCTCTACAGTCAGACGAGGCAGACCAGACAAGGCATTCAGGCCTTGGAAAGAAGGAAGTCGACTGAGACAGAACTGAGGCAGACAGTCGAGGAACAAATAGTGATGGAAAATACTAAGCTGCAGCAGTTGGAACGTGAGGCACACCAGTGGGTTCAGCACGCCCTTCCCAACTTGGAGAAAGTCGACAACATCTGTCCGCAGATGAAGAGACTCCTTGAGACTGCGGAAGAACACAATCAGCTGCTGGGCCCCAACATGGAAAATATATCAGAAATGGCCATGGCAGAGAAAATGTCGGTACTATCAAATCTTACTACTCTTACTATCGACATTCAGAAAGCCTTGCAGACCTGGACAGACTTTCAACATCAGCTTGCCATCACAGCACCAGCAATAGTCGAAGTCTGTGTGCAGAAGAGACCAACTATTCG
This sequence comes from Pseudotsuga menziesii, assembly GCA_001517045.1. Lineage (NCBI taxonomy): Eukaryota > Viridiplantae > Streptophyta > Pinopsida > Pinales > Pinaceae > Pseudotsuga > Pseudotsuga menziesii. Next base: position 3,385 of record LPNX010423513.1, read on the forward strand.
CCTGCACAGCCCACCTCAGTAGCAGTCTCCCTTTGCAGACTATTTTTTTGTACTTCTAATCTAATTTTTTTTTACCTCCCTTTTTCTTCGGGACGAAGAAATATTTTGTTTGTAGGGGAGATGTAGAAGGAGCAAGTCGACATAAGTCGACTTGAACGAAGACCGACTTAGTCGATCAGCCGACTAAGTCGAGAGACCGACTACGTCGGTCGGCTGAGTAAACACAGTAGTTAGTCTGTTAACTAATAGTCGTGTCGGTTCGGTGAACCGACAGGTAGTTATGATTGTAACTGTTTGTAACCTGTATATTAGGCTGTTGAGCCACTCAAGAACGTAGTTCAGTTCTTGGCTTTGTATGATCTATTGAGAATAATATAATCTGTTCATCTTATCAGTTCTTATCTCTTGTATCTGTGAATGTTCTGTGTATTTTAGTATGTATTATTGGTAACCTTATGTGATCTGTGAGATTACAACAGCCCTCCATTCCAGTTGCCTTTGTCTCTACTGCCTAACTCCCTTCCTTCGATGAGATAGGTAGACTAAGCAGCCTAGGTGGACCGTGGGAGACTGGGAGTGATGATTCAAATGATTATGACCCCAGTAAATGAATGGAAATTGGATTAAATCCTAGAATATTGGACTAACTAGTATAGGATATGATTCATGAGCACAAACAAAGGGTGGCATGCTACTAGCCTTCTACCAAAGATCCGTCATCCCAGTCTTGTGGTGCTCATTGTTAACACCCAAAAAGTGTTCACTACCTCATCTACCCCATTACATGGCTCATTTGTCCATTTTCCTACCATATTTCCCTTAAAAACCCTTAAAATCCCACTAAAAAGCCTCCAAAAGGCCTAAAATGCTTCCAAAAGGCATTTTCCTCTAAAAATATCCAAAATTCCTCCAAAAATAGCAAAAATCCCCAAAAGGGAAGAAAAAATATAAAATAATTAGGAAAAGGAGGAAAAAACCCTAAACAACTGCCCTAAACCATATGGTTTCCAAAACCATGGGCCAACACTCCACCACTAAAAAACTATAAATAGGTGATGGAGACCCCTTATTTCACATCCACAATCACAAGCATCCTTACTCTGCCAAAATTGCTCTTGAAACCCTAGCTCACCCTTTGAGCTACTTTCACCATTGAGAGCCCCTTTTGGCCCATTTCCACCACCGGAGAAAGAGAAGGAGCAGCTGGAGCTCGGAGCAACCTCTCAGATCAGTGCAAAGAGCTTCACCAACCTCCACATCGGAGGTAATATCAATAAAAAACCATTCTTTATATTTTACTGTTTTGTTTCATGCACGTGTTTTAGATTAGTTTTTATTCCTGTTTAGCATTTTTATTTCCATTTTACTAAACTGCTACTAAGGAGTCCATTCTCCTTAGTAGGTGCTCATTCACACAAGCTAGGGGTAAAACCCTAGCCACAGTTTTGGTGACTCTAGTGTTTTTATTTTGAATCTCTATTTTCCGTTTAAAAAATTATTTCGCTTTTTCCTTTCGGCTGTCCCTTTCGGCCGTCGTAAACTACATTTTTTCCCTCTGTAGTCACATCCCGACCGCGTCTTTCAGGCCTTTACCTGTGACCCGACCATGGCTATCAGACCGTCTCCGGTGCCCTGCCGACGGATTCAAGTTTGTTACCTGCGATCTGACCGCAGCTATTCAGCTGTTTGCTGCGATCCGGCTGCGCCTGTCAGCCATTTTCCCGCGTCCCAAGCGTGACTTTCAGCCTCTTAGCTGCGACCCGACCGCGTCTGTCTGCCATTTTCCTGTTGTCTGACTGCCTCTGTCGGCCAAAAAGTCGCGACCTGTCCGCGCTTGTTTCATTCAAACCTGCGGTCCGACCGCACGATTTCGCCACAGACCCGCGTTCCTGTTTTTGAACCCAGCCCCTTTGCTGCAATATTTTCTGCATCTTCATAGCCATCTGTTCCACCTACAACCCTACTTCCTTCCAGCCTTTTCTGCAACATCCTTTCTGTTCCCTTTTACAGAATCCCTTTAAAATTTCTGCATTTTAATTCAGAAAATTTTGCATGTTAAAATTTTGAATTCAGTATTATTGTTAGTTAGAAGGTTGCCCCTTTGTGTGGAGCTTCTATTCTGGGTTCATCATCTCACGAGCACACACTCTGTCACCTAATTCAAGTGAGACTTAAAAAACTACTTAACTCAACCAACATTCTAACCCCACTTGGGGAGCACAAAAGAATCTTTGTAGTTAGGTAGGATCGAGGGGATAGGCTTCCAATAACACCCCTCGGTTACTTACACTTGAGAAATAGTTGTTGTCCAATTAGGGAACCAAAATCCCCTAGTACTTTTTGGCACAGTCACAACTAGTTTACCAGAGGGCCTCTCCCTTAGGAGGGTTGAAGTTACGAGACTTGTTCCGAAGGCCTGAGTGGAATACCGCACTCCATTCAGTAACTGAAGGGCTACCTTTCGCAGTTCTTGGGATATCCCTGTATAGGGGTATTGCGGTAAAAGGACCAAATGGCAGATTCACCTTTCTGGACGTGTCATGAATCGGGTATCTTAGTTGCCATTCTTTTAGGATTGACTACCCGGTGTCCCTCCCAGTAGGGGGATATCTTAGCCACTTGGATTTCCTATTCATAATGTCTGACTTGGATTTCATCACCTTGCAGAGGATATGTCTAGTTGAGTCAGAATACTTTTAGTTAGGTGTTTGCATGCTCCCTTACCTCCTTTTGGTCTAGTGAGTCCACCATTTTTTATTTTTAGGAAACCTGCTGTTTGTTGGTATTCTGACCATTTCTATTGACACTCCACCTATTGTAGCACAGCTGTTACAGTAGGTGTTTTGAGTTGGTTGTTGGCCTGAGTGCCCTATTTTTTGAGCTCTCCTTCTGCACACTTGGTTGCATTAGGGTTTTTGAGCTGTTTTTTACTCACCTCAACCCACAGAGATTTGACACCATCTGTCACCATTGAGTCCCTGAGACATTCTCGGCGCCTCAGGGGTGAACCCCCGCAGCACGGTTCACTTGACACCACCCGTCATCGACACAGGTGATCCTCACTTGACTCCACTCATCAGCGGCATAGGACTCCATCACCAGATATTGACGCCCCTTATTTTACTTTCGATTCTGAGCCTGATTCTGAGAACCCCATTTACACTGCCCCTACTAGCCCGATGGCTGGCGTGACTTCCACTACCTTCATGGTAGGGACCATTGGTGGCACATCCACCACTACACCAGTGACCACACCCGCTGTGGGTATGCCCTCCACAGGGCCCCCATCTATCGTTCCCCTCACAGCACCTATACCCGTAGCGGGAATACCTATTCCCACTCCATCAGTGGCTCACACTACCCATGGTGGTGCAGGACCGTCCTATACCACCTTAGTTCCCCCACTTGGGGACAAACTCCCTAACACTACCCCTCCACTTGGGGGCATTGGCCCCAACTTGGTCCAACCCACTACCGTGTCACATCCTTCTTCTAGTTTTCCATTCATGGCTAGCCTCAACCTGCCTGACCTAGCCAGATTGACCAACGAACCTATCCGACATGACCCTGCGTGGCCTCACATGCCCACCAAGCTCCCCTCCGACATCCCTAAGTTTGAGGGCAAGGCCGGTGAGGACCCGCAAAACCACATCATGTCCTTCCATCTATGGTGTTCCTCCAACTCCATAGTGGACGACTCTATTCGCCTCCATCTCTTATAGCACACCTTCACTGGCTCTGCGGCCAAGTGGTATATCGAGCAACCCCATGGAACCCATGCCACCTTTGCTTCCCTTGCCTTGACCTTCCTACAGTTCTTCCAGTTACCCGTCCGCTATGACGCAGGCGTTGAGATCCTCCTATCATGCAGACAAAGCACGACTACCCACATCATGGACCACATTCATGAGTGGCGTCGACGCCATAGCTTATGCAAGATCAAATTAGATGACCGGATCTTCCTTGATTGGTTCCTCAAATCCCTTCTTCCTATCATTGCTAAGGATGTGGCATCCGAATGACCCCAGTCTAAAGAAGAGGCCATCCTTAAGGCCCAGCAATTCGACCTCATTTATGCCCAGTCGGGTTATCTCTATACCATCATACCTGACGCCCCTCATGGCGAGTCCTCCCAGCACGATGCACCGGGGGCATCCCACGCTGCCGACGTCATCATTGGCCGTATCTCTTTGCATCCTCAACCATTTTCCATAGCACGTCCTACCCCTGGCCCTGACCTCTCGCGGGCTACCTCACAGCCTAGAGCCACGAACTCGTATGCTCCCATGACACATCACCACCATACACATGGACCCTCATGTCCACCTCAGTGTTTCGGTCATATGACTCCGGCTTATGCCCCCCCAGTCGCACCTTAGCCCTACTACCACCAGCAGGCTGCACCAGCCCTCGCGCCTTCACCAGCCCAACCCGCTTATTACCCGCCACATGCAGCCCCTGTGGAAACCCCACAACCTGCTCCGCAGCCCTATCAGCAACCTGCTCAAGTTGCTGCACCTACGCAGCCTCCACCTACATATCATCCACCACAGCCTGCTCCTACATCTATGCAAACTCAGAATCCACCTGCTGCCCAAGGGCAAGTTTACACCCAATAAAACCCGCAGTAAAACCAGAACAACCAATGCAACCAGGGCCAACAAAATCACGGCAGGGGCCAAAATCATGGAAATAACCAACCTGCAGACCAAGCTGGTCAACCACCTAATCCCCCCGATAATAATAATGCGGCCCCTGCTAACCAGAAACCTGATCGCCCGCCCAAGCAGGCCGAAAACCCCAATTTGTGAACAAACCATCCTTGTTCTATTTGCGGGGTCTATGGCCACTACACACATTTTTTCCCTCACATGGAGTGAGTTCGGAAACTTTGGGCTGAAGATGCCCAATGCCAAGGGCAGGCGGCTCCTCAAGCACCACCCAACCCCCCACAACCTCAGCAGCCACCTTTGGTGCTGCAAAACCCCTTACCAACCCAAGGCGTAGTGAACACCCAACCATTGGCTCCCCCTCAAGCCAACACACCAACCCAACAACAAATCACTTACGATGCTCCTGATCAACCCATGCATGACTCAAGTACCCACCACTTGTTGATGATGTCCTCCAATGAAGTCAACCTCCAGACCCGGCGGAACCAATATGGCTCCACCTCTGAAGCCCCTCCTGCCAATAAACCCACTAACGCTCATCCCACTGATCAGGCGTTACGTATACCTCCACCTCCACTAGATGGTGCTCCCAAAGCACCTCGTTTCCCACTTCGCCGTATTAACAATAACCCCAATGCGCGCGTTGTGTCAAACTACAACATTGTTGATGACTTAGCCCAATCTCCCACAGCCATGTCTACGTTAGAAGTCTTAAAAAACTGCCCTTCGCAACGCAAGACTTTACTCTCAGCCATTGGGGCTATCGATCCAAACGATTCGAATGTAATGGCGTTTGATTTGGACCAATCCGAACCCCGCATGCCTTCCACTTTAGCATTCCAAGTTTCCATTTCCATTCAGAATTTTGTCGTCCATCGATGCATTATTGATGAAGGTGCCTCTACATGTGTCATGTCCACCTCCATCTGGCATAAAATGGGATCCCCCACTCTCCATCAGTCCTCTACTGCGTTGCGAGCCTATGACGGTCATTCGGCTCAACCACAAGGCCTCTTAACTAACGTCCCCGTCCAGCTGGCTGGCAAAACTGTCCTCATCAACATCGAGGTTATTAATGCACATCTCGATTATAACCTTTTACTTGGCCGTAGCTACATGTATGCCATGCGGGCGGTTGCTTCTTCCATTTTTCATACCATGATGTTCCCTCATGAGGGACGCATGGTCAAGGTTGACCAACTCACCTACCATGATCCCAATGCCCCCGCGGCACCCAAAAATGTTCTCCCCATGGTTGAACAACCTATTTCAAGTGCCACCACTTCAGTTGTTTCCTCTATGGGGCTTAGAGTTTACTCAGATGCACCCATGACCTCGACCTTCCAATCTATTCCACCCCCGTCACCCACCACTGACATGTCTGACCTGTGTACCCTATCCCATAATACGCGAACTCCTACTAATCAACCTCCCTTGTTGCCTAAACCCCCTTTGGTACCTAGCCACATTGATGCTACCCCCATCCATACCATTCCTTTCCTCTTCCCTCCATCAGGAGTATTTAGCGCCCCGGTCATGGCTACCCTCAGCCTCCTTGGTTTAACCTTAGGATTACCCGTTTGGTATATTTCGCCTCCTGTTCCCCCACCGACACCAGATGTCGTCCTGCAACCGGTGCAACCCATTGTCACTACTAGTCAACCACCTCCCGGTGTCGCTACCCCATCGTCCTCCACGAAACCCCCCCCTCCTATTACCAAACCCACTGGGGGCAGAGGCCCCCAACCTTACTCTGCTGTCCCACCTCCCAAGACAGTCAAAAACCCCCTGTGTTTCGTGCTCCTCCCAAATGCTCATTGTGTGATGAGTTGGGCCATGAGACTCACCAATGTCCTCAGTTACCGGCATTACAGAAACACATGAAAATTCTCGATGACAACCCCAGTATACCGGTTGTCCAACTAGAGTCAACCCCTAAGCCTCGCGACAAATCCCTGCGCACTAACCACCCCTATGCCATATGTGGTGTTTACGGGAATTACACAAATCACTGTCCCAATCTCCCCGATTACAAAGTAGCTCTCTATGAGATGAACAATCCATATCTTGAGACGGCACCACCCACCAGTGAGGATATCCTCCCCCCGGTCTCTCCCCCTTTCGAAGAGATTAATACCATTTATATGATCTCTTCCACCCCTACTCCCTCGTCAATCGATTTGACGACACAAACTTTCCGTACTGACGAAGAGATTCTCGAGGCTCTCACTGCCCCGGAGTATCCCTGGGATGACATGCACCATCGTTCATACTTCCTCCCAGATGAATCCTCCTCTAACACTGCTACCCAGTTTACAGTTGAATCCAAAGACTTCCTTCCCCCCAAGGTCGACTGGTTCAAGGACCCTATTCCTGCTCTTGACACCTTCGAGGAGGGTAACATGGCCAATATCTCACCTGTCATCCAAATTGATATCGCGGCCCCAGGAAGCACCCCTGAACTCATTACTTTAGGAGCGTCTTGTAGTGGGTAAGAAATTGAGGAATACAAAAAACTCTTCAGAGAATTCCGTGATGTCTTTGCCTGGTCCTATACTGAAATGCCCGGTCTTGACCCTGCCATTATAGAGAACCCCATTGACACGTGGCCTGATGTACCCCCCGTTCGTCAGAAACAGCGTCCCATTCATCCCTCAAAACTCCCAGCTGTCAAAGCAGAGATTGAGAAACTCCGCATGGCAGGATTCATTTATCCCATTGCCTATACCACCTGGGTTTCAAACCCGGTTCCCGTTAACAAAAAACAAGGCACCATTAGAGTATGCACTGACTTCCGAGATTTAAACCGTGCTTGTCCCAAAGAAAATTTCCCCACGCCATTTATTGACCAGCTCATCGATGCGTGCGCGGGGCATGAAATCCTCTCGTTCATGGACGGTTTTTCTAGATACAATTAGATCCAAATCCGAAAGGAAGACCAGTACAAAACTACCTTTACTACCCCATGGGGCACCTTTGCCTATCGCGTCATGGATTTTGGACTAAAAAATTCTAGTGCCACATTCCAGCGGGCCATGACCTATTGCTTTCATGATTTGGTCCACATCCTGCTCGTTTACCTTGATGACCTTACAGCTCATTCCTGGAAACGATCAGACCACCTTAACGACCTTCGGCAAGTTTTTCTGCGTTGTCACAAATATCAGATCCACTTGAACCCACACAAGTGTGTCTTTTGCATTCCAGCAGGACGATTGTTGGGTTTCATTGTTTCCCAGAAAGGAATTACTGTTGATCCCCTGAAAGTCCAAGCCATCTTAGACCTTCCCTCTCCTCGAACTCTACGGCAACTCCAAAGTCTGCAAGGACGATCCAATTTCCTTTGATGCTTCGTTCCTGATTACACCACAACTGTTCATAGTTTTTTGCACCTGCTCCATACCCACGTACCCTTTGTCTGGGATGAGCAAGCAGAAGCTGCATTCGAAGCCCTCAAGAAAGCTCTCACACAAGCCCCCTTGATCTCCCCCCCGGATTTCTCTCAGGACTTCATCCTTTACATCTCGGCATCTGAGCATGTTGTGTCCAGGGTCTTGGTTCAAGAAGACACCTCACACCAAGAGCATGTCATTTACTATGTCATCTAGACCTTGTCCGGCCCACCCCTACGTTACCCATATGAGGAGAGACTAGCCCTAGCAGTGGTCTTTTCCGTCCAAAAATTGCGACACTACATTTTACTTAGTCAT